>JAAEAF010001602.1:0-142810 GCA_011037195.1 Triatoma infestans | reverse complement strand
CCCTTTCTTTAATTGGATAAACAATTAGTTCGACAAAACATATTATTAACTATTTCGTCGTACATTGCGTTAGATAACAGATCCAACGACTTTAAGCAGTACCAAAAAGAAAACGATATATTAGCTTCTATAAATATAGTTGATCGATAAACAAAACAAAAAATTATCTTAAAAAGGAAAGTGGAGATTTAACTCATAGTGGAGTCCTTTGTAATTAAGTGTTAATCGGTCATCGGCAGAGACAACATGGGCTCGCACAAAGTGTTAAGTGTTTCTCAGATCTATGGAAGAAAAGTAAAACCTACTAACGAACGATTTGGACTGTGGTTATTATTAGAAAACTTGGACAACTTAATTACAAATGATTGTGTAATGTGTATTTTTCTTTTTTTAAAAAAAAAAAAAATAAGGACTGTTCGGTTATTATCGGCTCTGTAGTTCGGCTGTCCTCGTTGTGTTTTGTATAATAGGCTAAATAGATTTTTCTTAAAGAAGGAAAATGGAAATTAAATTGTAATTGCTTACCAAAAAACCTTACACAGGTAAGTGACTCATAAATCAATATACTGTATTAAATGTCAATATACTTGATCGATAAAAGTAGATAAGAAGGAACCATACATTAAGTTTTAGTTTATTGTTTACCAAAAAACGTACATAAGTAACCGTCTAAAAAAAAAAAAACTCATCTGTTTACCAAAAAAACTAAGTATCTGTCTAGTGATTAAATATGCGGAATTTGGTATGTAAATTGAGATACACCAGTTATTAAATCACTAGCTTTTTTTCCTTTCTTTAATTGCATAAACAATTAGTTCGATAAAACATATTATTAACTATTCCGTCGATAACAGGTCCAACAACTTTAAACTGTGCCAAAAACAAAAAAACAAAAAAAAAAATAACCGTAATATTGGATTCTATAAATATATAATGATCGATAAAAAAAAAAGAAAAAAGAAAGGAAAATGGAGATTAACTTGTAAATTGCTTACCAAAAACCTTACACAGGTAAGTGACTCATAAATCAATATACTGTATTAAATGTCAATATACTTGATCGATAAAAGTAGATAAGAAGAAACCATAGATTAAGTTTTAGTTTATTTTTTACCAAAAAACTTACATAAGTATCCGTCTAAAAAAAAAAAAAAAAAAATAAGTAAATATATTATATTGCAAACATTGTTCATACATAGAGGTTAATAAACTTTTGTACGAATGGAAAAATACAGGTTAATGAACCCTGGCCTGGGGTACGTGGGGCAGAGCCTCTCTTTAAGTCTCTGTGTATATATTTTATATATATATATCTATAGAGTGAGAGAGAGAGAGAAAGGATATGAGAGAGATGAGGAAGAAGTATGTGGGTGAGGTATAAGGATCTAAAGAAAACTACTATTGCCAAGTTACCACTATAGCTGAGTGGTGTAAGTGATGGACTTGGATGACGAAGGTTGTGAGATCGCTTTTGCTGACCTAAGCAAAAAAAAATTAATTTTTAATATTTCTTCGCCTACAGGAAAAGGGGAGGGGAGGGGGTGAGGGAAAAGTTGGGAAAAGGTTGGGGGAGGGGAGGGGGTCATTTGGTGGGAGAGGGTGGACAGTAGGGCGGTGAGGGGGGGTGGTGCGACCTGGGACAGGAAGGTGGAAGGTAGCAAGGCGAGGGGGAGTAGGTGAGTAGCGGTAACGCAACATTCTGTCCTGGAGTCGCCTATTATATACTACTATTATGTTTGTATTTTTCTTTCAATGAAATAGAAAAAAAAAAAAAAACCTAGTTGAAACACTCACACAACATTTTACTGCAGTTTACATAAATTTAAGTGACGAATTTTCCTTAACACTTATAATTTTTTACTAAATGTTTGTTGCGTGCCTTCAATTTTATATTAATGGAATAATCTAAGCATTAATATAATGAGTTTTTCGAGAAAAGCATAACACTTCCCTCCCTTCTTCCCAAAATCTTCTTTAAAAGAACTTTCTTGAATAAAAGTTTTCAAGTTTCTATATTTATAATTAGTATACAATATATTTAATGAAATCCATCGATGTTTTTTACGGAGAAAAATTACAGGAAACTGGAAAAAATGCACTTCCGTTTAGTTGATTTTGGAAATTTTGAAAACATATTTAACAGAAATTAATATTATTTGGATGATAGAATTATTATAATAACGTAAAACTAGGAGAGATGACGCACTTTTCAAAGTTATGCCCTGTATCAAAATATGGGAGATATATTAAAGAGGTAATGCTTATAAAACATATGTCAACTACTATTATCTACCAAAAAAAATGTTATTTTTCAAAATAAAGACATTCTCATTTATTCCAGAAACAAAACAGAAATACACTACATTTTGGCCGTCTCTTCTAGTAAAGTAAAGTAAGTGAAGTAAAGTAATGCCTATTTATTCAGGCGGGCTTAACGTCCAACTACCAAATTAGGTGTCGTGGACGGGGGCGAAAGCACCTACTTTACTAATAACTTTTTTTAAACAAATATAAAATTTACTTATACGCTGGACTCGAACTGGGGTCCTCCCACTTACAAGTCCATGCTCATAACCACTACACCAACACCCGCCTCTCGTTTCTTCTAGTATGGTAGTATAGATATCGCACCATCGGTAGGAGACCTCTTCTCTGTGAAGCTAACATGATTGATCGAGATGAAACTTGGTAAACACTATGTCTAGGAGCCCAATTTTAAAGACAGCAAAAAATCTTTCATTTCAATTGCAGTGAATATAGTACATAAAAATTTACTAATCGTTATGAAAATTCAGGTATTTACCAGTTCAAGCGTATAAATTTTCGTAGGACACAGAAAAACACACAAAATAAAAGAATTTTGCAATACGTTCGCTTCTGATCTCTCTCTACTCCTGGACTAACTTCTATGACGCCACGTGGTGGCAAAAAAAAGAAGCAAAGCATGCGTCTTCTCTCCTAGCTTTATCCTAAATTAAATTATTACTTTAGAGGAAAATAAAACTCTACAATTTTTCCCAAACCCTAAACCCTATGATGGCGCAACAACCCATAAAAGGCGAATTGTATTAGGGGAGTGTGGTAAGCATGCCGTTTAGTGCCGGCCTTCGCTACTTAGGGCGCTACTAACTGTAGTTTCCCACTTTTCATTAACGATGCTGGGTCAACATCGACTTTGCCTTCACGGGAATCGAACCCTGAATTCTCCCACAAAAAGCGAGTGCGCTAGCCACTAGACAAAAACGCGAGGGCACACATTCCCCAAAAGCCCCCTTAAAATGAATTTTTCTGGAAAAATTGTTACAAATTAAAGTTACAGTTTTTATCACATGTGTGTGTGTAGTTGATTAGCAAAGTTTTAAAAAAATCGTTGGAGGCATTTTTGAGAAAATTGCTAAAAAAAAAAAAAACTGAAAAATCCATTTTCAATAAAGTGGTATTTCCGGTTTTAGGAATTTTGATACATAACTTCCTGTCGGAAGTTCCCATGGTGTTATCCAAACGGAATATTATGTTTGAACATGTTGAATGTCCTACTTCCTTTTACTGCTGTAAGATAAAGTAAAAAGTTTACAAAAATATTGTTAAAAACTTTATATTTATCAATACTCTTTATTGATACTTCTCTAGCATTCTAATGATTTGTTTCTTGCGTAAAAAATAATTTTTTTTGTATGTATGGTAAAATGACATTTTATTAAATTTAGATTCTCCAGTTGATATAAAATTTGAAGGCAAATAAAGATTTAGTAAAAATTATACTAAACAAGATTTTTGAAAACTCAATTTAGATTTTTTGATACGATCGCAAATTTCCTACTTCAGCAATAGGGAAACTAAAAATTTAACAAAAGCAATTTTGATTATCAACAAATCCTCTTAGCCGATCAATCTGCAGAAAGCGAATGAAGAATATCTGATTGATTTAACCATATTTATATAAGTGAGGAATAAATTTAAAAGAAGGCGCACGATGCACTTATTGTGGTGGTTTCGCAGAGCGGGAAAGCATCAGAGATATTTTCTGTGTTAGCTGCTTCATTTTGTGGTCATCGACCGGTTTCGGGCGTTCGCCCATCTTCAGGATACGTTTGTCAGACAATGTTATAACATAGACTTGCACAGTGCAAATTCATCACAAATTCAACACATTTGCTCTGTACGTCTGTGTTATCACACTGTCTGACAAACGCATCCTGAAGATGGGCGAACGCCCGAAAACGGTAGATGACCACAAGATGAAACAGGCTACCACGGAAAATGTCTCTGACACGATGCACTTAATGGTCATCGCATAGTATTCTCTCGTTAATATTACACTGCAGACTGCTCATCACCAGTCTTGCGAGCTTTAAAGACTCCTAGGAAGAGATAATCTAAAAATCAATGGACTTGAACCTAGGACTTCCACGTGGAAGTATAGCGCAATACCACTGGAGCTAATCCATCCAGGGGCGGGTGTTGGTTTAGTGGTTATGAGCATGGGCTTGTAACTTGGAGATCCCCAGTTCGAGTCCCGCGTATTACTGCTAAATTTTATATTCGTAAAAAAATGTTAATAGTAATGTATGTGCTTCCACCCCCGTCCACGACACCTAATTTGGTAGTTGGACGTTAAGCCTGCCTGAAAAAAATAGGCATTACTTTACTTTAATCCATCCATTATATCTGTGTTCAATTATTTCGTGATCAATCAGTCGATTTCGAGCGTTCGCCATCTTCAGGTTGCCTTGAGCACATAGTGCGATAACACACACTTGCACAGGATAAAAATCAGTTTGCAAACTCTATGGAAATTGTTGAATATGTGGGATGGGTCTGCAATAACATCTGGTATTTTATCTGTCGAAGCATGCATATTTATATTGTTCCTGACTAGTTTCGGATTTTCATCCATCGTCAGAGCAAATTCACCAAGTCGTGTAGAGAGTTTACTTGAACATCATGTTTCTGTTACACTCACACTTGTTTGTAATATCAACCAACACTTGTTACACTTACACATGTTGGTTGTATTGTTTGGATACAACAGAAACATTACACAACTTGGTGAATTTGCTCTGACGATGGATGAAAATCCGAAACCGGTCAGGAACAATATAAATATGCATGTTACGTAAATACTAGATCTATGGAAATTATATGGAAGTGTGTAAAATCTCTCTGAAATTGTACTAGATTATTTATAACTTTGTAATGTGACACAGTTCAAAAATTACTAAGTAGAGGCATCTGGGTATTTTATATACCATTGTTGGTCACATAGTGATTTACACTGGGATAATAGTGGTGGGAGAAGCAGCACACCTGGCCTATGTATTAACCAGCAGGTAAAAATCTGACCCTATACACTCCCTCCAATATGTCACCTAATTTCATACAAATATACTTTCAACTTTAACGACACAAACTATAGAACTATAGGCGGTAGTTTTCAAAAAAAAAAAAAAAAAGAAAAACAATTTTTCTTATTTGTCCAGTGAAAAACTGACGGTTGTTTATAAAGATATGGTCAGGTAACTTAGACCTCAAAAATTGCTACAGGAAGTTCTTTCATTGAACACAATAATGGTATTAGTTACAATACTGGCCGTAGCTAATTTTATATCTATTCATAAATTCAATAGTCATTCATAGAAAGTTAAAGTAAAATAAGACTAGAAAGTAGGATGTTTTTTCTTTTACTCGTCTTCCCTCTTTTTCGGCTTGTTAATATAACAGAATTCATTCATACTTTTCACAACTTATTTTCGAGTCCCAGATCGTTCTTTTTAATAAGCTAATAAAAAAAAATCAGATATATTTTCCGTGATAGCCTGTTTTTTGTGGTCATCGACCGATTTCGGGCGTTCGCCCATCATCAGAATGCTTTTTGGTCAAACAGTGTGATAACATAGATTTGCACAGAGCAAATTTAGTTGATATACTTGATATGTTATCCCACACTGTTTGACAAAAAGCATCTTGAAGATGGGCGAACGCCCGAAAAGAAGCAGGCTAACATGGAAAATATCTCTGATGCTTTCCAGCTCTGCGAATAAACCACAAGAACTAATAAAAAAAAATCTGGTGTGAAACACTCCCACAACTTTCTCTTACTCTGATTAATATAATTTAATCAAGAAATTTTCTTTAAAAATGTTGATGGGCGGGGGTATTCACTTTTATAGCTGAGCGGCTTCAACTGGTGCGCTCTATGTTAAAACCATGAAAGTTTGTGCAAATTTAAATTATTATTATTTTTTTTCTTTTTATTTAGAATTTTACAACTACATGCTCTGCATGTAACAAGTAAAAATGATCAATGTACATATAAAAGAGGGTGTGATTGGTGTGAATGATAAGTTATCCATCAGATGTGCAGGTGGTCGCAGGGCCAACGACGTCTTGGAGGATTACCCTGAAGTGAATTTGAAGAGAGAGTGTGACCTAGAGGATTAAAGATGGAGGGAAAGATTACTATGGAATCTGAGATATCTGGATTTTGCTAGGGTGTATGTCTTCAAATCAGTTTGGATTGTTTTGTAAAGGCGCATCAACGATACAACGTAGGATCTTGGATTGGAGAGTTTGTTGGAGTCTGTTGAGATTATTTCTTTTTGCAGTCCCTTGAAGTTCTAGTCTAGTCCGTAATTTACAAATTGGTGCGAAGAGAGCGGTATAAAATCGTCTTTTATTTTGTAGAGTCAGTTTAGTGCGTTTGTCAAGAAATTGGCAGACAAGACTGAAACGTTGGTTAAAGGAAATTCGTTTGAGTCTAGTATGGTGGTTCCAAGTCAGAGATTTGTCTAAGTAAAGTCCCAGATAACGAACATGGTCTGCAGGTGGTATTTTTTCCCCCTTCTGACAGTATCCCCACCATGAGAGAGTATATAAATAATTCTACATGCTCCATAAAGATATAATACATGTAATTTTATTACAAATTGTGATTTAATTACTAAATTGTGATTTTTGAATTCATAAATTTAGAAGAGTAATATGCAGAAGATGATCAAATGTAAATTGATTTTTTTTTTTTGCTTTTCAACAAATTTAACCTGATTTATAAAATTTTAAAATCCCATTTTTTAAGAAACAACAAGAATTTATCAATGAATTGCTTGGAGTTGTTCGGAAAGTGGCCATTTATGACCCGTTATCAGGATGTAACTTATGAAAGGTGCTCTCTATCTTACCAAGATTGCACAGTGATAAATCAAGTGTGTAAAATATTGAATTCCTTCATAACAAGGGCATGTTGGAGATTCCATTATTTTACACTTACTTAAATACTGTCGGTATGGGCCATGTCCTGGCAATATATGAGTCAGACGGTAGTCCATTTCTAATTCTATTTTCCTTCTATCTTTAATGTCAAGAAAGAATTTCTTTGTTGTTCTCCCTTTTTCAGTTCTCCCTTTTTTGTTTCAGATCTCATTTCCCAATCAGTTTCACTTTCGGCCTTTAAAATACTTTTAAAATAAGTTTTTGGATATTTGTTGTACGAATATTCCAGACTTGTATCTTGCGCCCGTTTTTTTGCTGGGTTGATCTACTTCTTCATTCTTTATATGTCCTGCGTGTGCTGTGATCCACTCTATGTTAACAATCTGACCTTTTTGTAATGTTTTGGTGTGATGATGTGTATTTGTAGTGGCACGAGCGGTGTTGGGGCTTGTATGAATGTTTGAGATAGAGATAGAAGTATAAGAATAATTAAGAAATCACCACTGATTATAAAATAAATATATTTTTCTCTAAGCAAATTTAAGTATATTACAATATCACACTGAATCTTAGTAAAATGATGTATAACTAGAATGAAGGCAAATATCTATCATTGGCACTGAGCAATTCCTGAAGTGTTCTGGCTTTGGAAGCAGAATTACAACTTAGTTGATTGAAGGCTGAGTTTAGACTATCTTTTTTGAACTGAACTATTTGAAAGCTGATGGCTCTCTCTCTTTAGCGGGGGAATTTTCTTTTACAAAAGGTTTCTCCTAACGGGATTTTGTGCCTTTTTTGAAGTTAAATTCACAGTCTAATATATTAACAAAATTAGATAAATTATTTTTAAAAACTATTATTTTTCATTTCGTACTTCCACTACATTTTTCTTCTACTTGAGGGTTCCAACCGCGAATGTCTTCCATTAATAAAGAGTGTATTCTGTTGTTTTTTATTTTGTCTATTGTTATTTGACTATTTGACTATCTGTGAAAATATTTATATTTTAAATAAATTCATTAGCATTGAAATATATCCATTCCATGCCTTTAGCTATCCGCAAGAGCTTCCACAAAATGCAGGTGGTATAAAAGTATTGTAGAGATTGACTGGAGAGATTAATTTTTTTATTTAGTGTGAATACTATAAATTTAGATTTGTTCGTGTTGATTTTTTTATTTTCCATTTGGTTAGCCAGGTTTTTCTAATAATTAATTGAAGTTGACATTGAAGAATATGTTTGGAAATTACAGGATCTTTGTGAGGTGAAAGGATTGTTGTATCAACAGGCATAAGTAAAGATGGTCGTATTGGGATGTGTGGGGGATATCAGCAGTGTAAATTGAATAAAGTATAGGTGCCAGGATACTGCCTTGCGGTACGCCAGGTTTGAATAGGATAAACCGGTGAGGTAGATGATTCTTGAGTAACTTGGAAGAAGCGGTCTGTTAAATATGATTTGCGAATGAGATAGTAAGTATGGCGTAAAATGCCTTTGAGCTTTCACAACAAGCCTTCGTGGCCAAATGAATTATTAAAATTAATTTTTTCAGAAAAAATTAAAATTTTCAAATAAAAAAGATCGGTAATTCCAGTTAACCGATTTTCTTCAAATTTGGAACTTCTATCAATGCTTCTAATGTATATTAATATTATATAGGTGGTAAAACCATATATTATAGTGACATGGTACTTTAGAGGCAAGCATAACGCTACTGTTCCCCCCAGAACCCCAAAAAATCAATATTCTCAGGAAAATGTTTCCCATAAAAGTGATAGGTATTTATGTGTGTAAATAGTATACAATATTTAAAGGAAATCATTGGAGGCATTTTTGAAAAGAACACGAAAAAAAAAACAGTAAAGTCACAATTCAGGTTGATGAATGTTGCCAGAAATGTTCTTGTCTGATATGGTAGTAGTGCCTAAATGGAATACCAAGTTTTATGCTTCCTGTGACTTTTTGTTTTTGAAATATTCTATTAACACAAACATACATTCAAGCAGACCATTCGCTAAAAAAAATTTTTTCATATTCAAGAGATCCTAAAACATGGATTTCCGGTGAAGAATCAATTTCGAAAAGCTGACACGATCGCAATACTAGAAGAGTAAGAGAAAGTAAAAAGGAAAAAAAAAAATTAAATTTTTAAACTCATTACAAAGAGGGAAGCCAAAGGAATTTCACAATATCAAATACATCTTCTCAATAATAATAATAATAATAATAATAATAATAATAATAATAATAATAATTAATCTGAAGCTGCTTTTATGGACTGATTCAAAAATTTAAAATACAAATGAATATTCTGCTAAGTCAAATTTTCGAAAAGGGACATTTTTTTTTACTCAACTAAAATAAATCTTTCAAAACTCCAGGAAATTCTGAATTCCCAACTTCAAATTCCTCGTAGGGAAAATGAACTCCTCGTATTATCGTCCTTATGGGTATTCCAGTGTAACAATACAAACAACATTCATAGTGACATCTCCAACATATAAGGCCTGCAAAGGTAGTTTATGTATGCAACTGCTTGGATTTAGCGAACCACACAGCCAAAGTCCAGCTTTCATCTCACACACACACACACACACATACCCACACTCACTAACAATTACAATTTACAGAAGACCACATTCTTATACAAACATTAACATCTAACGGATTCAGGGCGCAATGGATTTTGGCTTTATGCCATTCCCTTCACTTTAAACAAATAAAGAAGTTCTATCCCCAACGTCGACATATTCAATACTCCTATCCCACCCGCAGTACCATGTTTGCCCTCTATCCCATGTTTGCAATCTTGGTATGTATCTAGAAACCAGACTCCAACGAACTTCTATCAACAAACGTTTGAGCCTATTTGCTAGACTTTTTGACAAGCGCTCCAAACTCATTCTACAAAAGACGATTCCTATACTTCATTCACACACCCTGGATATACAGATTAGTACTCCACGGAACCACAAAACTTACCAACCTTAATCGAATATAAACCCTATGCAGTCCAAAATTCTCCGATGCATAGTCGATACTCCTTATTACGTCTCCAATCGCACAATCCACAAAGATCTAAAGTTTCCTTTTGTCTACTAAGGAAGTCCCGTTATAAGAAATTCATTCCGTAGCAATCTCTCCATTCATCCCAAACCACTCGTCCAAAACTTCTCCTTAACCTCACTTCTACGCAGTTATACAAGGCGACAAAATGAAAGTTGACCCGCTGCCTCTTGGGTCTCTTAGCTAAGATATAAAGGACCAACTAGTATTTTCCCAGCTCATAGAGTTTAGCATAAACAGTTAAAAATAGAAAATTTATTCAAACACATTTGAGTTTACAAAGAGACATATTTCCTACTAATATTGAGTGTGATTTTCCGACATTAGCGACGGGATTAAGTCAGTATGTTTCACTGAACAACGATCAGAGGCTCCGGGTTTGATTTCAGGCAGTGCTGCCCTTAGATTTTCTCCCCCTAAGTACAGTTCAACTTCCTGTAATATACAGTTCAATTTCCTGATGGGCAGCGTGATTAAGATGACCAGTAATAAGGTTCTTTTTTATCTGCAAGATAAAAAACGAAGGATATTAATAAGTCAATGGCGAAGCAGGTAGGTGCAAATCAAGGGAGGAAGATATAGCCCCCAAAATTTAGGCACACTCAAAAATTTTAGCATGACAATATTTTCTACATCAATAAAACGGCAATAAGTTCGCTGATTTCCAATAATCTGCGTCTTTAGTGAGGACTTACCATTAGGAATTTTAATCTGACCAGTTATTCATGTAAAAATTCTGATTCTGCTCTACTGTGTGGCTCATTGTACGAATTAGAAAATTAGTTTATTTCAACTAAAAATCATCGTAAAACTATTTATAGTTTCAATGAAATTGATGTCAGGGAAAAATAATTTCAGCAGAAATTGATTTGCTCATTCATACTTTATTGGAATGAAAAATGTCCTAGTTTACTACAATACTTCCTTGTTTAACTAATAAAGGCTTTTTTTTGTTAAAAAAAAAATACGAAAAAAGAGGAACTCGCAATTAGTTGACTTTTAAAACCAGCAAAGCTCTGTAAATTGACAGATTCAGGTTAGGCCAATAAATTGGTAGATTATCTCTGCAGGTTAGATATTTTATTATAAATTTGAAATGCTAATTTTTTACAAGAATTAAAAAAAACCTATAATTATATTCCAATTTCAACTTAACATTCAACTATTACTGTGAATATTTCGCTTAATAATTATTTTATTTACTATTTTTTTTTTTTTTAACTTAATTATTAACAAATTAGATATTTGAAAGGCAAGATTTACTCTTATGCAATGTTACTATGGTAATTCTTCTAAAAACAAGAGGAATTTTTCAAATTCATGTTCAAATTAGACAGTAGAGATCAAGTTTTAATCTGATGATTTAAAGAAAGTAACCTTTCTGAGTACCTTTCCGTAGCAAAATAAAGTTTGCGAAGAAAAACTTACGGATATGAAAGACTAGTTTGCCGTGTTGCAATTGAAGGAAACACTCTAATGTCCAAACCAAACAACCTTAAATTGGTGATAGTAGTGTCTGTGCATGACAAAAAAAAAGTAAAATCTGGAGAATATAATGAAAGAGGTCATCTAAAAAATTGGACTGCTCATTAATACAGATCTTGCTCGAACTGGCCTCCACCATTAGAGATGCATACACATGCTTTTTCCTGCCAATTGTACCTTATGACCATAGAAATACATCTCTAATGGTGGAGGCTAGTAATTAATGCAAGATCTGTAATTAATGAGGAATAAAATTTATAATAAAATAGTACTTTTCTTCTTATTGAATAAAAAAAACCGTTATAATATCATTTTGAAATTTCTTATAGGAATCATGTTTTCATTCATAACTTGTAAAATATCGCTCAAAGAAAAAAACCGTTCAAGTAAATTTTTCTTACAAAAATAGAGGAATCTATTTCTTAAATAAAAACCACACCTCCCCATTTGAAAAAAATGAAGTTGGTACCTGTATCTCGCTTCTGGAAGCACCAAAACAAATTTGTAAATTAAATTTGGATTTCTAACAAAAAACTACGGGGACACGTATTTTTTAGTTTTTTTTTAGCTATCTTAGTTTCCGAGAAAAAGACGTTATCCACATACCTTGGGACACCGTGTATATGTTTAAGAGAGAGAGAAGTGTTAGAAATAAGTAAGAGATCACCACTTTTTGAAATAAATATATTATTCTCTAAGTGAATTTATGTTCCTTTATCACAACTATTATGCTTATAAATCAATTAATATCTAGAATAAAAGCTAAACTCTACAATTGGCACTGATTCCTGAAGTGTTCTGGTTGAATGTCTAAAATAGACTGTCTTGAAAGAATGCCTTCTAATTTTTCGTTCAAATCTTCCCCTGTGAGAAGAAGGGGTAACAAGGTTCATGAACTCTAAAAGACAATGGTGGTCTTCTACCTGAATAGTCCCTTTTGCCAGCGAATGTTACATTTTTCTGGATATTACAAATGAAATATTTTTCTATATTACTGGCATCCATGACAAGATAATCAGGAAAACTTGAATGGTGAAAGAGGATGAAAGCCATGAAATAATTATTGCAAAGTTTAGAAGAACATCTTCTTCAGCGTAGATTAATTATAGGTGGGAGAAGATGATGATGATGTCATTTTTATTTATAAAATCTGGCGTGAAAACACTCACATGAGATTCTCTTATAGCAATTATTAGAAAGAATTCTAATAGATCAATTTACATAATTTTTTCTTTTTTTTTACAGCTTAATTGGCTTAACGCTTAATAAGTAGGTAATATGAACCGGACTGGGGAATGGGTAAATTATAGCAGTCCGCAAAGCATCATTCTTTCAATGCCTTCAGTAGAATTTGTATTAGCAGATAATAAATATTCTTAGTATTTGTATTTGTAACCAGAAAATAAATATTTCCAGAAAAAGGTTTAAAAAAAAAAATACGTTTTTATCTTCATAGTTAACATTCAAAGTTTAAAGAAAATCGTTTCAGCCGTTTTCCTACAAAATTCTCAAAAATCTATTTACCAAAGTCGCACTTCCCCTTAAAGCAACTTTGTTCAAAGTTGGAATTCTAGCGATGCTCCTAATTTCTGTTAATATTACATAGGTAATAGAACCATATATATTTTATCGAGAAGTGATACTTTAGGCGATAGCTTAACCTTACTGATCCCTAAAAAAAAAAAAAACAGAAATCCCCCCATAAAATCAATTTACCTGGATAAATATTCTAAATAAAAGTGATAGACATTTATGTGTATGTATACGAAGTTTAAAAAAAAAAAAAAATATTTTTGCTGCTGTTTTCAAGAATATAGCGAAAAACTGAAGAAAAAAAAGTTTAATAGGATCCGAAGAGCGAAGAGAAACACAAAAATGACAATCTAGTTACTCGTTACCGACGCCAGACTAGGATGGGAGATCTTTATATATACGGCCGAACTAGCCCTACAGGGGAACAGTTTTTACGGCAGTTTACGACCTAGTTGATAACTAGTCAGCAACTTTCTACTATCTTCGTCAGTCTGTCTGTCTGTCTGTCTGTCTGTCTCTCTCTCTCTCTCTCTATATATATATATATCTGGTTTCTCCCATCTAGTCTGGCCTAAACTAGTGAGTGAGACTGTATCTCTCGCTCACTGCTTTGGACGCCTCTCTTCTAATCCTATTACATCAATATAATGGGTTTCAGAAGCAGAGAAAATGGGTTATTTAGATAAATAAACTAGAAGTATGGGTGAACACTGTATAATTGAAAAGTAGCCGAAACTTGATGTAATAGAATCCGAAGAGAGGGATCCAAAGCAGAAAGAGAAAGAAACAATCTGACTCTCTAGTTTAGGCCAGTCTAGAATGGGAGAAACTGTTTAAATACAGCTGTGTCAGCCATAGGAGGGAGATTCTACCGACAGAGTTCATATAACCGTCACAAAGCGTCATCAACCTTCCTCTTTATATTTCACTACCATTTTATATATTTTAGTGTAAAGTCCAGGCAATTTGTGCTACTTTTCAATTGTACAGTGTTCACTCATACTTCTAGTTTATTTATCTTTACAACCCATTTTCTCTCTCTCCTCCTGAAACCAATTCTATACATCTCCGCTACCTAACTTCGATAAAATACTTGTAAAATCCTTGAAATTTGTGAGTTCATTTTATTGTACAGTGTTCAGGCAAATATTCTAGTTTATTAAATATTATAATCTATTCTCTCTAATTTCCTCTCCTTCTCACAACCATTATAAAAAAACAAAACAAAACAAAAAATCAGTAAAATCTAATTTTTGATTGGTGGATTTTTGTCTAAAACCTTCGTGTCAAATTTAATGTTGGTATTTAAATGGAATACCAAATTATCCATGAGGTTTCTCGCTAATGAGATATTTATTCATTTTTATACACACACATACACATACACACACACATACACATACACACACATACACATACACACATACACATACACCACACACATACACATACACACACATACACATACACACACACATACACACACACATACACACACACATACACACACATACACATACACACACACACATACACATACACACACACATACACATACACACACACATACACATACACATACACATACACATACACACCATTCGCTAAAAAATTTTTTCGAACTCAGGACACCTCAAAACGTGTATTTACAGTGAGAATACAATTTTGAAATGTTGACACAATCTCTCATCAGGAATAAGATAAATTAAAAATTGGTGCAACTATACATTGAGCAAAATTTTTCAGGGTAAAAGTTATAATCATTTAACTGTTTAGGTTGTGTGCAAAGTTTAAAAAAAAAAATGACGAACAATTTTTTGAGAAAATTTATGCACTACGTTTTGATGGATTTTGATTCAAACCTTGATGAGGTACCAAAATGTCAGGTATGGCGCTAGTACCTAACTAAAATATCAAGTAGAGCTTCCTACGGACTTTTCGTTTGTTAGAAATATTTTGTTCTCACTGTACTCACAAACATACTAAAAATAATACAATAAAGTAATACAATATACTAAAAAATCTTTCTTTTTTTCATAATCAGGAACCTCCGAATTTCCGGTGAAAAGTCAATTACGAATTATTGAACATGATCGTAATAAATGTTCGGACGACACTACTACTCTAGTGACAAGAAGTAATGAAACAAAGCTAGCCTTGAGTATTGCACAGGATAACCTGAAACAACTCAAAACATGGATCGCGAAAAATGAATTAATCTTAAATGAAGAAAAAACATTCACTAAAGAATTTACGATTAAACGTCAAGAAAAAAGTACAAGTACTAATTTCCTTGGAATCATACTTGACTCATGTATATCATGGAAAAATCATATTAGTGAATTAAATAGTAAACTATCGAAAGTTATCTACCTGTTGCGAAGTCTAAAAGACGAATTACGGGCTGAGACGTTAAGAACTGCGTACTTTGGTTTATTCCACTCCAAACTGTCTTATGGGATAGTACTATGGGGAGGAGCGCCTGACGCTGTAACCACATTCAGACTGCAAAAGAAGGATTAAGAATCATTTATAGAAAGCAACCAAGAGATAGTTGTAGAAAATTGTTCCAGACTCACAATATAATGACACTGACCTTATTGTATATTTTTAAGTGTCTGGTTAATCTAAAAGGAAAGAAAAATATGGAATGTAGAGGAGATAAACACTCTTACAATATTAGAAATAAAAATAATCTACACTTACCAGTGAGAAGATTAGCGAAGTCGGGGTTAGCTCCAAGTGCGATGAGTGTAAGATTGTTTAACAAACTGCCGAGGGAAATAATGGGTCTGAAGACTGAACCATTTAAGAAAACGTTAAAACATTTCTTTAAGGAAAACAGTTTTTATAAAATAAATGAGTTTCTGGAAGAGAAGTGGGCGCTGGGACACATCAGGATAGACTAAATACAGTGTTGGATGATAGTGTTTATTTTCTAGTGAGAACAAAGTGCAAACATCAGAGCAAGGACTATTTGAACTAGCAAACTTATTGTTTATTATGTAATTTTGACGTACCTTATGTTACTTGTTATGTAATTTATTTAGGTAAAATAATAATAATAATAATAATAATAATAATAATAATAGTAATAATAATAATACTTCCTGTCACAATAGTAAAAATGTGGTCACTGAAATGTTACCTTTAAAAAGTGAAAATGATTACTGTTTTAAAATAATCAATAGAACAGAAGGAATCTCTCATTCTTAAAGCTTGACATCTGCTCTATATTGTAATCACTGAAGCGTTGAAATCTTTTAAATGAGAGAACATTTCAACCAGACTGGTATTTCCTTTTACTAGTTGAGATTCACAAATCTGAAATAGTGGAAGTTTAGCATAATTCATGACGCCATGAATTATGGAATATGAGAATTTATTAATTTTTACTTTCTCTAAGCTGCTGTTTGAGGATGTATTGCGATCGTGACAAATTTTGGAAATTGAGTTTTCACCGGAAATATACGTTTTGAGGTCCTATGCGTCCAAAAAATTGTTTTTTAGAAAATGGTTTGTGTGTGGTGTGTGTGTGTATATTGTATTCCGTTTAGTTACTAGCAACGCATCAGACACGAAGATTACGATCAAAATCCATCAACCGGAAGTGTCACTTTACTAAATAATTGTTTCAGTTTTTTTGGTGATTTTCTCGAAAATGGCTCCAACGATTTTCTTTAAACTGGTTATATCAACTACACATACAAAGAGTTACAACGTTTATTTGAAACATTTCCTTGGGAAAATTCATTTAAGGGCACTTTTGGAGGAGAGAAGGGGTTATGGTTCCCACTAAAGTGCTATTTCAGTTTATTACACAATTCTATCATCTAAATAATTATTAATTAGTATTAAATATATTGTTGAAATCCCGAGTTTCAAGAAAATCGGATTACCGGAAGTACTTTTCCGCTTTAATGAAAGTAGCTTTCAGTTTTCTGCTATTTTCTCTAAAAAAACGGCTCCAACGATTTTCTTTAAAGTTTGAAATATCAAATAGACATACAAAGAACTACAACTTTAACTTAAAACATTACTCCAGGAAAATTCATTTAAGGGCACTTTGGGGGGGAGGTGGGGGTTATGGTTTCCTCTAAAGTTTTATTTATAAAATAGTCGAAATGTTGGCTAAATCTTAGTGTTTCTTTATAAGATCTAAACCCACGATCGTTTTGCTAGGATATATACATTAAGGGTCGAAAATTCACTGTTTAATGCAATGTTATATTTCAAAAATATTATCTGAGATGTTACTGGCACTTTCTTCTAGACATGTGGAGAATGTAAACGTACTCAAATACTGGACATAACTAACATGTTCCCCCCAGCGCTTCTGTATTTCAAACGGGGTCCAAGTTTAAAGAAAATCGTCGCCAATTTTATAAATATATTAACCAGTACTAAGAGAAAGTTGTGTGTGTTTTCACACCAGATATATATTTCGCTTGTTGTGGTGGTTGGTTCCGCAGAGCTGGAAAGCATCAGAGACATTTTCCGTGGTAGCCTGCTTCATTTTGTGGTCATCGACCGGTTTCGGGCGTTCGCCCATCTTCAGGATGCGTTCTTCAGACAGTGTGCCAACACAGACTTGTACAGAGACTTAGTTTCACACTAATATAATGAGTTAGTGTGAAACTAAGTCTCTGTACGAGTCTGTGTTGGCACACTGTCTGAAGAACGCATCCTGAAGATGGGCGAACGCCCGAAACCGGTCGATGACCACAAAATGAAGCAGGCTACCACGGAAAATGTCTCTGATATATTTCGCTTGTTTCATCCCATATTTATAATTTGTTGAAATTCCACATTTTCTATAGAATAGCTGAAAGATTGGAAAGTGAGCCATTTTCCTCACTTTGCTATTATAGTAAATCTCTGACCGTTCAGACTAGTTTAACCATGAATGAAACCTTTATATTAATAACAGTAGAGCTACTAGGCAAGCCAGAACTATTGTTAAAAGTTTACTATTCCATCTGCCCCTAATACCACACAAATAGTCAGTCATTCCTTACCCCACTGGTCGCTCTCTATATACCTTACCTTCCTCCTCCCTTTAATATACATTCTGCACTAACTTCTTATACATCTCCTTCTCTCTAAACCCATGAAAAATGACTGTTTTGTAGTTGTCATTCCCTTATCTCTAACATCCACAACCATATAAACTTCATATAAATCAAAATATTTTAGCTTAAAACTTTCTTTGGGGGTATATATATATATATATATATATATATATATATGAAATATAATATATAAACAATGTTTATAGCGTTCATGTTTGTGTGGGTGTCTTTTAACTTTTTCTTACTCCTAGTAAGAGGAAGTATTACAATCGTCACAACATTTTCAATATCGAATTTTAAAAAGTGGTTTTTAGAAAAGGAATGTGTGTGTGTGTGTGTGAGTTCATGTATGAAAACAGAATAACTAAAAAGCCGAAAAATTGTAGAAAGTTCAAACATGATATTCCGTTTGAAGTACCACCATGGGATCTGACAATAAGTTATCCGTAAAAATTCCTTAACCGGAAGTATCACTTTACTAAATTTGTTTTTTTTTTTACATATTTTAGAATTTTGCATATTCTCAAAAATGACGATTTTCTTTAAATTTTAAACATCAATTACACATACTATAGCTATAATGATTGTATTTGAAACATTTCTCTGGGAAAATTTATATAAGGCGGGGTTATGTTTTCTTACAAAAAAGCTATTTCCGTTTATTATACAATTCTATCATTTAAATTAATATTAATTAGAATATAATTATGTTGCCAAAATTCCAAGGTTGAAAAAAAATCGGTTGAAAACCGGAAGTGGGTTTTTCCAGTTATCTGCCCTTTTTTTTCCATAGTCACTTACACGCCCACTTTTATACTGGTCTACCGTTAAACCGTGTAAACGTTCAAATTTGCATTAAATTTGTTAGATACTACTGAAATGTGATTGGTGTGATGTGTTGTAGTGTAGTGGTAGCTTGTGGCGTGAGCGGTTTTGTAAAGAGGCTTGTGAGTATATATGTTTAAGAGAGAAGTATTAGTAATAAGAAGGTAGTCACCACTGCTAACAATAAATATATTCTATTAAAATAATAACTACAAGTTATTTGCAAAGATATTATAAACTTATTAATATATTGTGGAATTGCACTGATTCTAAGATAGCGGATTCCTGAAGCAATGTTCTGACTTAAAATGTCTGTTTTTAGACTCCTTTTGAAGGAATGTCTTCCAATTTGTTCGTTCAAATCTTCCCCTGTGAGAAGAAAGGGTAGACAATGCTATCAAGTTTATGAACTCTAAAAGACAATAGTGGTTTTCTACATGAATAGTCCTTTTGCAAGGGAATGTCACATTTTTCTCATAATTCCGACCTCCCCCCAAACCAAACACACCTTTATATTTCTTGCATCCATCACACTAACTATGAATATGGAAAACTATATATTTTGTTGAGCATATAATTTAAACATTTCCTCTACCAAAACGAAGGTAATGGCTTTCTGTGGCACCTATCCCGTTCGAACAAAAATGGTCATAAACAATACGGTGGTCGAGCCAGTAGATACATTTAGCTATCTATCTAGGCTGCAGTTTATCCTACATTAGGGATGCTGCCGACATCCAGGAAAAGCTTCGTCTCCTTCAAGCTATGTCCGGAACTATGAGGCGCTCCTTAGGTAGAAACGCGACCAAGGAAAGTCAGTTGAAGTTTTATAAAGTAATAGCCCTTCCAAGCATTTTATATGGATCAGAAACTTGGACCATTACCAGAGCTCTTCGGCGAAGGATTGCCGAGTGCGGAGATGCGATTCCTTAGATCGGTCGTTGGATCACCGCAGGAACGAAGAAATAAGGAAAGAATTGCAGATGGTGGCCCTCATTGAAGAAGTGAACAATCGGCCGAAGCAATGGTATGCACACCTGGGAAGGATGAACTCGAGCCGGGTGTACCTGTAAAAATGTGGCAGTACTGTCCTCGTGGACGGAGAAGTGTGGGTCGTCCTCGCATTAGATGGAGTGATCAAGCATTCTAAGCTCCATTGATTTTTGTTTTACAATTTATTTATTTATCAAATTAATTTATTTATTATGCTTTCTCTCCCATGACTATGGGGAGAAGCTTTAGACATGACAATGTGATGTGGAATATATCCTTTTAGTTTTTTTATTTATACGTTTATAACATTCACATCTGTTTTATTGTATTATATACAATCAAGGATTCAAATATCATTTGTATTTTATATTTATAAATAACACAAATTAACTGGCATAATGTGATTTGGAGGCGTAAAATTAACATACATATGTCGTTCATAATTCGTAAAACACAATTATGGGAAGGAACCGTTTATCATCTAGTCGAATTTAAAAGTCGGGTGCAATATCTGATTGTTATAGTTGGTTCCGCACAGCTGGAAAGCATCAGAGATATTTTCCATGATAGCCTGCTTCTTTTTGTGGTCATCGACTGGTTTCGGGCGTTCGCCCATCATCAGGATGCGTTTGTCAAACAGTGTGATAATATAGATTTGCAGTGACTCAATTCATAATTGTCCGTGATTAGTGTGGAGGTGTATAGGTTGGTAATATCGAGGGATAACAAACGGGAATTTGGGGTGAGTCTTATATTCTCTGTTAATTGTATTAGGTGTTGTGTGTTTCTTATATTGAAAGTGTTGTTCAGTTTTACTTTTTTCTTTTATTACTTTTGCCAGATTCTATGTCAATAATGAAACATGTTGTGACGCACATGCTATGTTATGACATAGCATTACATAGCATAACATAGCCTGGCATAGCATAACATAGCCTGACATAGCATAAAATAGTAAGACATAGCATAACATAGCATGATATAGCCTGACATAGCATAACATAGCATGACATATCTATTATTATCACACTGACGGGTCAGTGTATAAACTAAAATTGCTCTAGGCAAGTCTATGTTATCACTATGACATAGCATAACATAACCTGACATAGCATAACATAGCCTGACATAGCATAACATAGCCTGACATAGCATGACATAGCATAACATTGCATGACATAGCATAACATAGAATGATATATCTATTATCACACTGACGGTCAGTGTATAAACTAAAATTGCTCTATGCAAATCTATGTTATCACTATGACATAGCATAACATAGCCTGACATAGCATAACATAGCCTGACATAGCATAACATAGCCTGACATAGCATAACATAGCATGACATAGCATAACATAGCATGACATATCTATTATCACACTGACGGTCAGTGTATAAACTAAAATTGCTCTGGGCGAACGCCCGAAACCGTTCGATGCCCACAAAAAAAGCAGGCTATCACGGAAAATATCTCTAATGTTTGATTATCACTGGAATCGAAGACGTAATAGATTACTTACTACCTTCCATGTCTTGCTGAACGAGAAAATATTGTATCGTGTCAAATTCGTTAATTGAGTTTTTTATAGATATTAGACGGGGTCTGAATATGAAAAAGTGACATTAACAAAAATTGGTATATCGGTGAAAAATATACTCAAAAATGAAAAATCGCAGAATATGATATCAAAAACTTGATATTCCATTGAGATATATAATTATGATCTGACATGTATTTAACGGTAAAAAAATCTATCAATCGAAAGTTCAACTTTACTGAATAATTCAGTTTTTGCGATTAAAAAAAAATAAAAAAAAAATGGCTGCGTAGATTTGACAACTTTTTTTGACAATGTATCATTTATACCATAATTTATCGTGTAATATATTGTTTTAGAATGTTTATATGATATAAAAAATTCCAAAAAAAATGTTAAAGAAATTACATCTCTAAACATAATGGCATGTATATCCCGTCTGCCAAACGTCTAGTTATTTAATAAAGAAAACAAATATGAATAATACTACAGTTACAAATAGTATGAATTGAATTGACTGTAAAATTATACCAAAAAGAAAGGAGTGCTATAGAAAAAGTGATATTTATTTAAAAAATGATAACCTAAATGAATAAAATAAATTAATAAAATAAACATGAAAATATGATTGCGACTACGATGACCTTAAACAAGCAATTTTTTACTTACTTACTTACTTACTTACTTAATCTATCTCTTGTCTACCGCATTACGGTGTAAGAGTTCCCCTGCAGATACCAGACCAAGTATCCCGTTCCATGGCCAGCTGTCGTCTTCTGCTCCACTCTATTCCTCGGGAAGTAAGGGCATCTTTGATGCCGTCTTCCCATTTCTTTCTAGGCCTACCCCGCGGCCTTTTTCCTATGGTCTGAGTCTCATGGCTTATTTTGGCCATCCGGCTTTCGTCCATTCTGCATACATGGCAATTTTTTTACTGACAACAAATTAGAAATAGCAAAGTAATATCTGTGATAGTGACTAACATAATTTTTCCTATGAATAAACAGATACTAAAACCTTTTAAATAATACTAATACTTTCATAAAAAAAATATACTATAATAATTAGTGTCAATATTAATTTCAATAATCACACTTTGTCTGTAATTAAGTGCTCTAATTACAAAATTATATAAGTTAAATAATCGTGTATTATATATATAAATAGCAAGAGTTTCTCTAACTACAGGTATTAAAATTATATAATTGAGAAATTGTCTCTAATAAGGAATTTTTATTATTCAAGATTTATTTGCTGTATATAGGGTGTACCAGATTGAACTGGCCTTACTTAAGGTTGTACTTTTACACCTCATTTATGATAAAAAAAATGTTCATTTAAACTATGGTCCCAAGTCTCAACCGTTTTCAAGTAAATGTATATTTTATAATTTTTTTAATGTTTTAAGACTTTTTATTTCTATAAAAATGGAGTTAGCGTTAAAGCAAATTTAATTATACCAATAAAAAAAAAAATCATTAAATTTTCAATACATTGATAATGTTTATTTTGCAAAATTATTAAACGTGATGGTATCAATGTTACAGCTTAAAATTAAAAAAAAAAATTAATAATTCCTTAATGGTGGGATTAGTTCAGTGGTTAGCGCACTGGACTCCTACACGAAAGTTCCGGGTTCGAATCCAGTAGCCCTTAGATTTTTTTTCTTCCTAGAAGCCTTTACAGCTCACTGTCCTGTGATGAACAGTGTTGTCTGTAACGAGAAAACAGTGCCCGAAGGCCGGCAATGTACCACTGAGTAGGCTCCGGGCGCTAATCATTATAGATGTTGACGCAACTTAAATTTCAAAAAAATAATCATTTTTAAAATTTGAAATAACTTCCATCTCTCACGATCTCCGTTCTATTTTAAGCAATAAGCTATCGAATTTCATAAAATATTCTTCAATTAATGTCCTTGAAATTTTCATATGCTCTTTGTTCTATTATTTCAAGTGTTAGCTCTTCTTATCAACTGTACCTTAAAACAAAAATTTGATGTAACATGAAAGTCAAAGTGTAAAGTGTAAAGTAGTGAAGAAGAGAATAGAATTATTATTATTTTTTTGTTTTGGAACTTTACATTTACTCAACTTTTTATTTTATTTATTAGGTTTTATTTGCACATTCCAATTTATTTTAATCTCTTCCCTATTTAACACCTGTTTGGCATAACGTTTTTTCTACACTCGAGTGTATAAACTGATTTTGCTCTGTGCAAGTATGTGTTATCTCACTGTTTTATCAAAACATCCTGATGATAGGCGAACGCCTGAAACTGTACCGCCCGAATTACTCTACAGTAATTAAACAAAGTATAATTATAGTAATTATACTAGCTACACTAATACTATACGAGTTACTTATAGAGTATTGAGGTCTGTTGAAATGCTAAACTGCAAACTCGTTCGAAATTTTCTTATATTGAATTTAATTTTCATAACAGTGTGACTTTCCAACATCTCCCCCCCCCCCCAAAAAAAACCCTCAAAAATTTTCAAACTTCCTACCGTCCGAAAAGTCTAAATGAAATTTTTAGAGAATCTCCAGTTGGAACATATCCTACGTTACTTAGACTCCACTAACCTCGTTCCAGGTCAGCAGTTTGGTCTTAGATCCCCCCCCCACTTAACTGTACTCTACTTTGCTTCTTCCAATGAATGGAAGAAGTGCTGTAGTGGCATTTATATAGGCCCAGGCTAGCTGTTGATCAGGTATCAATGGTTGCTTTGAAAGCTCAAGGAAAACTTTCCATTCATTTACTACCTCATCCTTAGATACTTACCTACTTAACAGTTAATTGGTAATAGTTAATTCGGTAATAGTTATTACTGAATAATAGTAGGTTGTATCTCCTCCAAAAAAGAGCAAGGAGGTACCTCAGGGGTGTGTTATGCTGGGCCCTGTTCTCATATACACTACCGTCACTTCCAACCATTCTCAACCTATCCTATTTATCTATATATATAGTAATAAAGAGGGGCGGGTGTTGGTGTAGTGGTTATGGGCATGGACTTGTAAGTGGGAGGACCCCAGTTTCGAGCCCCGCGTATAACTGCTAAATTTTATATTGGTATGAAAAATGTTAACAGTAAAGTAGGTGCTTCCGCCCCCGTCCACGACACCTAAGTTGGACGTTAAGACCGCCTGAAAAAATAGGCATTACTTTAGTAATAAAGATCTTGTAACTCCAACAAGAAACCTTCAGTCCCATCTTATTTCCTTGGAAACTTGATTTAAGAGATGGAGAATGAAGCTAAACGAACAGAAATATTATATTTACCCCCTCAGAAAATAATCTATGGTCCAATATATTAAAATGAAATTCCTCTTTCTTCTACGTCTTTTATCCGCTACGTTGAACTGTTCCTGACGAATGCATGACATTTGAAGTGGAATACACACTCTAGAGTGAATCAACAGAACCTGAAACTTCAGATTTCTTAAGACATTTGGAATCTCAAATGGATTGCCTTAGTAAAGCTCTTTAGCTTTCATTGACTTGTCCAACAATAAATTCTTGCCACTTTCGCAATTACATTACCTTTTTTTTCCTAATTATATTTTTTCGTAAAATCATTGAAAACTTGATAAAACATCATTTTCAATATTAATAACGGCTTAAGGAAGCAGTCAATATAGAATGATTTGAAGTAATTATCTGACAAAGCAGATATTTAAGGACAATTATTAATTCCATAATGTGTTTCCTACCTTTTTTTTCATTTTAACATAAACAAACTCAAATTACATGAAACTAATAATTTCTAACTTCTAATAAATACCAAAAGGAAAAAATTTGCATTTAATTTTCATAAGTCTTCGGACGGCCACTTTGCCAACATTTTGTAAGCAGAAATTTTGCCTTTAGTCTGCTGTCTTTTTTTTTTTTTGTAACAGGTGCACTTTTTTTTATTAGTAGATTTATCTTAACGTGCATTTACATTTAAATATCAGATCTGATAAAGGGAGTATTAATCTGAAATCTTAATTATAGCTATTACAGTAGAAATATATAAGAAATTGATAAAATCTCTATAGGACTTCTAGTTCCAGCAAACTTATCATATGAAATGGACCAACAAAGATTATTAAAAATAGTTTGTATTATTTGGTGTATAAATACAAAATAAAACTGTCTTTTTTTTTTTTGTAATAATATTCTGTATTCTATTTAGTTGGCCATTAAGAATTCACTTCTTCACCGTACATGAGATGTTTCATCTCTTGCAAGGATGGAAATTGTTTAATCGGTCATTATTTCTAGCACTGATGGACTAGAAATTTTTGTCAGATAAGATCCAGGAAAATCATTTCAAAAAAAATCCTTTTAGAGTCTAGAACCTATTACATAATTAACTGTATATAGGCAGCTTAATTTTCTATGAGTCAAATAATGTTAATACGAGGTAGTTAATGAAATAGTTAATGAATCTTAAATAACTCTATTTTCGACATAATCCTCAAGTATACTTTTGTACAAATCTTCCATCATTTTACTAGATTTGCTTTAGATCTTTATGCTTTATCTTTATGCTTAGAACTTGCCCAAATACTCTTGTATTATTTGGAAACGCGGAACTTCCGGGTTCGATTCTAGCAATGCTACTCTTAGATTTTATCGCCCTAGCAGCCTCCAAAGCTCATTGTCCGGTAATGAAGAGTATTTAACCTATAATGAGAGAACATGCCCTGAGGGCGAAGATGACTTTCCGAAGCCGGCCAAAATCAACAACAAGAAGTATGCTACGATAGATAAAATCCTACATGTTATCCAGTATTGCTGGCCCCATCCAAATATCCCCAAAATCTGGTGTATGACTTTCTCATATATATATATAATGCAATTTAATGGACAAAATTTTTTGAGAATTATAATGTTTAACAAACGATTAGTTGGTAGCCTGCTTCTTTTTTGTGGTCATCGACCGGTTTCGGGCGTTCGCCCATCTTCAGGATGCGTTTGTCACGTAGTGTGATAACAAAGTCTTGCACAGAGCAAATTCAGTTTACACACTGACTAGTCTTTTAAATGTATTTAAAAACTAAACTCTTAGGAGGTTTAATCTTAAACTCGGTTGTAGAAGGGAGATCCACTTTATAATTAACTATCTAAACTATCTTATTATTCTGTTTTTTTATTTACTTGTAACAGCGTGAAATAACACTGCGTCATCCGTATGCTGCTGTGCGATAGTCACTGACAAGAAAGGATAGATTACGAGTTGTAAGATCGTAAGATAGTTATAGATAAAAAATTTCAATAAATAAAATAAATAAATAATTTATTTTCAATAAATAAAATAATAAATAATAATATATTCTCCTGAGTACTTTCCTTTCCCATATATTCCAAATCTTTTCGTTTTCTTTGGTAAGTACCCAAGTTTCACAGCCATAGGTTACTGACCTAAATAGATTTGGAATATATGGGAAAGGAAAGTACTCAGGAGAATATATTATTATTTATTATTTTATTTATTGAAAATATTTATAATTCATTTATGAAAGAAAAAGAACTCTACATAAAAATATTTGTACTGACATAGCAACGGCTGTCTGTCAGGAGTGCTGAGAATACAACAAATAACAAAATAAAAAGAAAAAGAAAGTTTACATCAACACAAAGAAGGAAAACTGTGAATAAATTCTATAAAAAGAAAAAATAATTAAATACATTTTTTGTGTATTTTACATTTTTTAGTTTAGATTGTATAATTAAAAATTGAAATTTTCTACTAAATATGACCGGTAAAGTGTAGCTTCGTTTAGGTATCTGGTCAGAGCTGCCCAATCTGCACCATTCAACCATGCTATCATTTCGTCCCTCGTTAAGGTGAGGCCACCCAAACACTTTTTCCTTATTCCCGCAAGAACCCTATAGCGACCTAAGAAATGGTACACATCCTCGTCCTCACGAAGGTTACACATAGAGCAGGAGTAGTCTTTTCCCTGGATGAAAGGTTTATAATTTAAATTAATAAGTTCTCCTCTTATTTTGAATATATTACTAATATTGGAGACACACATACCCAAATTTATATAGTCTACATCCAGGGAAAGTTGCTTGTAAATATTATGAAATACCCCTTTCAAAGCTTTATCTAGGTAATCCAACCGATAACCAACGGTTAGATTACTTTTCAGGGTATTCAGCTCCTTCCTCCATTGCTCTATGGACACGAAAACTTGCCCAAATTCACAATTTCTTTGCTTAGACCAATTGATCCAATCATTAAACGACAAAATTTTCTTTTGGATTACTTCCTGAGCTATCAATTTGGTAAGTCGGAAATCTTCAAAATTTAAGGTCTTTAACACGTAGTTAAAATGAAGAGAGAAAGTGAAGACGTGGATAGGCAAACATTTGGTCTCTAGGTAGATCATATAGTTAGGAGTATTTTTTGGAAGAGGAGAATATATATGTACCTGTCTGTGAGGGTGGGCACTGGAGGATTAGAAAGAATGCCGAACTTCGATAGATGTACAGCGAGCCGGATCTGGTCTCTTGCTTAATCAGTTGAGGTGGCTGGGCCATGTGGAGAGGATGCCAGCTGAGAGAATTCCCAAAAAATTACTGAAAGGTAAGCCTGGAGGACGTAGAAGTAGAGACTGCCCACGTAAAAGATGGCTAGACGATTTGGAGGAAGTCCTTCGAAGACTCGGTGTGAGGAGATGGAGTAGACTTGCCCTAGAGAAACAAGAATGGCGAAGAGTAGTGAAGGAGGCCCAGGTCCTTGAAGGACCGTAGCGCCAAGGGGTAAGTAGGTAGGTATATATACACATAAATGCCAGATGGGTTTCTGGGGATAGCAAAAACGTTGTTAAGCTTTCCTCTAAAGTACCACTTCAATTTTATGGTTCTATATATGTATCATGGTTTTATGGTATCTATATAATATTAACAAACATTAAAGGCTTTTGCTTGAAGCTTCTAATTTGAAGAAAATCGGTTAACCACATGTGTGATTGATTTTACAGAATAGTTTTTTGGAATTTTCTCGAAAACGGCTATAATTGTTTTTCTTTAAATTTGGAGTTTCTTTAATTCATACTTTTATTTGAAACCTTTTTTCCGGACAAACATTATAGTTTTGGGGGGATATTTTGGTGATTTGTAAACGTTCGTGACAAGTATTATTGGTAGAGACTAATAAGGCATTGCTCTACTAGTTACACTATAATGGTAAACCTACCAACCACTTTTTTATTGTAAGCCTAACTAATTGTTTGTTGTGGTTGGTTCCGCAGAGCTGGAAAGCATCAGAGATATTTTCCGTGATAGCCTGCTTCTTTTTGTGATCATCGGCCGGTTTCGGGTGTTCGCCCATCTTCAAGATGCGTTTCTCACCCAGTGTGATAACACAGACTTGCACAGGGCAAATTCAGATTACATACTGACTAATCTTTTAAATGGATTTACAAAATGTGCGTGCGTGGATGGCGTGTATGAATTGTGAAGGGTGAAATGCGAAATACGTTTAGTGCCATCAAACAACCTGATTATGTATATTGTTTGATTAAAATATAGATGATTAAATGTAGATGATGATTAAATATTGATTGATTATATAGATTGTTAACCAAAAATATTATTTTTTATCTATAACTATCTTACGATCTTACAACTCGTAATCTATCCTTTCTTGTCAGTGACTATCGCACAGCAGCATACGGATGACGCAGTGTTATTTCACGCTGTTACAAGTAAATAAAAAAACAGAATAATAAGATAGTTTAGATAGTTAATTATAAAGTGGATCTCCCTTCTACAACCGAGTTTAAGATTAAACCTCCTAAGAGTTTAGTTTTTAAATACATTTAAAAGACTAGTCAGTGTGTAAACTGAATTTGCTCTGTGCAAGACTTTGTTATCACACTACGTGACAAACGCATCCTGAAGATGGGCGAACGCCCGAAACCGGTCGATGACCACAAAAAAGAAGCAGGCTACCAACTAATCGTTTGTTAAACATTATAATTCTCAAAAAATTTTGTCCATTAAATTGCATTATATATATATATGAGAAAGTCATACACCAGATTTTGGGGATATTTGGATGGGGCCAGCAATACTGGATAACATGTAGGATTTTATCTATCGTAGCATACTTCTTGTTGTTGATTTTGGCCGGCTTCGGAAAGTCATCTTCGCCCTCAGGGCATGTTCTCTCATTATAGGTTAAATACTCTTCATTACCGGACAATGAGCTTTGGAGGCTGCTAGGGCGATAAAATCTAAGAGTAGCATTGCTAGAATCGAACCCGGAAGTTCCGCGTTTCCAAATAATACAAGAGTATTTGGGCAAGTTCTAAGCATAAAGATAAAGCATAAAGATCTAAAGCAAATCTAGTAAAATGATGGAAGTTTTGTACAAAAGTATACTTGAGGATTATGTCGAAAATAGAGTTATTTAAGATTCATTAACTATTTCATTAACTACCTCGTATTAACATTATTTGACTCATAGAAAATTAAGCTGCCTATATACAGTTAATTATGTAATAGGTTCTAGACTCTAAAAGGATTTTTTTTGAAATGATTTTCCTGGATCTTATCTGACAAAAATTTCTAGTCCATCAGTGCTAGAAATAATGACCGATTAAACAATTTCCATCCTTGCAAGAGATGAAACATCTCATGTACGGTGAAGAAGTGAATTCTTAATGGCCAACTAAATAGAATACAGAATATTATTACAAAAAAAAAAAAGACAGTTTTATTTTGTATTTATACACCAAATAATACAAACTATTTTTAATAATCTTTGTTGGTCCATTTCATATGATAAGTTTGCTGGAACTAGAAGTCCTATAGAGATTTTATCAATTTCTTATATATTTCTACTGTAATAGCTATAATTAAGATTTCAGATTAATACTCCCTTTATCAGATCTGATATTTAAATGTAAATGCACGTTAAGATAAATCTACTAATAAAAAAAAGTGCACCTGTTACAAAAAAAAAAAAAGACAGCAGACTAAAGGCAAAATTTCTGCTTACAAAATGTTGGCAAAGTGGCCGTCCGAAGACTTATGAAAATTAAATGCAAATTTTTTCCTTTTGGTATTTATTAGAAGTTAGAAATTATTAGTTTCATGTAATTTGAGTTTGTTTATGTTAAAATGAAAAAAAAGGTAGGAAACACATTATGGAATTAATAATTGTCCTTAAATATCTGCTTTGTCAGATAATTACTTCAAATCATTCTATATTGACTGCTTCCTTAAGCCGTTATTAATATTGAAAATGACGTTTTATCAAGTTTTCAATGAATCTTAATTATAGCTATTACAGTAGAAATATATAAGAAATTGATAAAATCTCTATAGGACTTCTAGTTCCAGCAAACTTATCATATGAAATGGACCAACAAAGATTATTAAAAATAGTTTGTATTATTTGGTGTATAAATACAAAATAAAACTGTCTTTTTTTTTTTTGTAATAATATTCTGTATTCTATTTAGTTGGCCATTAAGAATTCACTTCTTCACCGGGAATGAGATGTTTCATCTCTTGCAAGGATGGAAATTGTTTAATCGGTCATTATTTCTAGCACTGATGGACTAGAAATTTTTGTCAGATAAGATCCAGGAAAATCATTTCAAAAAAAATCCTTTTAGAGTCTAGAACCTATTACATAATTAACTGTATATAGGCAGCTTAATTTTCTATGAGTCAAATAATGTTAATACGAGGTAGTTAATGAAATAGTTAATGAATCTTAAATAACTCTATTTTCGACATAATCCTCAAGTATACTTTTGTACAAATCTTCCATCATTTTACTAGATTTGCTTTAGATCTTTATGCTTTATCTTTATGCTTAGAACTTGCCCAAATACTCTTGTATTATTTGGAAACGCGGAACTTCCGGGTTCGATTCTAGCAATGCTACTCTTAGATTTTATCGCCCTAGCAGCCTCCAAAGCTCATTGTCCGGTAATGAAGAGTATTTAACCTATAATGAGAGAACATGCCCTGAGGGCGAAGATGACTTTCCGAAGCCGGCCAAAATCAACAACAAGAAGTATGCTACGATAGATAAAATCCTACATGTTATCCAGTATTGCTGGCCCCATCCAAATATCCCCAAAATCTGGTGTATGACTTTCTCATATATATATATAATGCAATTTAATGGACAAAATTTTTTGAGAATTATAATGTTTAACAAACGATTAGTTGGTAGCCTGCTTCTTTTTTGTGGTCATCGACCGGTTTCGGGCGTTCGCCCATCTTCAGGATGCGTTTGTCACGTAGTGTGATAACAAAGTCTTGCACAGAGCAAATTCAGTTTACACACTGACTAGTCTTTTAAATGTATTTAAAAACTAAACTCTTAGGAGGTTTAATCTTAAACTCGGTTGTAGAAGGGAGATCCACTTTATAATTAACTATCTAAACTATCTTATTATTCTGTTTTTTTATTTACTTGTAACAGCGTGAAATAACACTGCGTCATCCGTATGCTGCTGTGCGATAGTCACTGACAAGAAAGGATAGATTACGAGTTGTAAGATCGTAAGATAGTTATAGATAAAAAATAATATTTTTGTTAAACAATCTATATAATCAATCAATATTTAATCATCATCTACATTTAATCATCTATATTTTAATCAAACAATATACATAATCAATTCGAAGGCATGTCTTCCGGGCTGTAAGTCAATTTAAATATTTGGGAGCTCTCATTACCGAGAAAAATGAAGGGCTGGAGGAAATTAAAGCATAATTACTGTTTTATGTATAAGAACCTTCGCTCAGCGTGTCAAGCCTCTGAACTTTAATGGCTTCTGGAGTGCAAAATAACATTTATTACCGGCCGTTACTCTTGCTTTAATTTCCTCCAGCCCTTCATTTTTCTCGGTAACAAAAGCTCCCAAATATTTAAATTGACTTACAGCCCGGAAGACATGCCTTCGAAAAGAGAAATCTTCACTGCCACTATTGTGTACATATAGTATACAAAATTTAAAGAAAATTGTTGTAGCCATTTAAGAGAAAATCGTGAAAACTGAAAAAAATTATTCACTTATGCCCCAACTACCGATTGATGGATTTTGCCCAAAACATTTGTGCCAGAAGCGGTGATATACCAAAATAGAACAGCAAGTTTTAGCTTCCTATAATTTTTAATTTCTTAGATATTTTGTTTACACAAACACACATACATACACACAGCTACACACACTCATATACAGGGTGTAATATACAGGGTGTCTCCCAAGGTGTATGGATATCGACTATTTCTCGGAAACTAAGATAGCGAGAAAAAAAACTAAGAAATACATGTACTCTTATTTTTTCAATAGAAATCCAAAATTAGCGAGTAAAATTATTTTTGAGCTGCCAGAAACAACATACAGGCATCAACTTCTTTTTCTTTACAAATGGGAAGATATAGTTTTCACATAAGAAATAGATTCCTCAATTTTTACTTTCTCTTACTCCTAGTAAGAGGAAGCATTGTAATCGTGTCAAATTATGGATATCGAGTTTTCACCCGAAATATCCGTTCTGAGGGCCCCAGAGTCCAAAAAAGTGGTTTTCACCATATGGTCTGTGTGTGTGTGTTTCTGTATGTGTATGTGAACATCGTAGCTCAAAAACGAAAAACCGTAGAAAGTTGAAACATGATATTCCGTTTAGGTATCACCATGGCATCTGACAATGCGTTATCTGTCAAAATTCCTCAACCGGAAGTACCAATTTACTAGTTGTTTTTTTTTACTTTTTTGCGTTTTTTTTCAAAAATGGCTTCGACGATTTTCTTTAAACTAGATATATCAACTACAAATACAAAGAGCTACAACTTTTATTTGAAACATTTTTCTAGGAAAATTCATTTAAGGGCACTTTTAAGGGAGAGGTGGGGTTAGGTTTTCATTTAAAGTGCTATTTCAGTTTATTAGACAATTCTGTCATCTAAATAGTGTTAATAAGATTTTAATATGTTGTTGAAATTCTGAGTTTGAACAAATTTGGATAACCGGAAATGCGTTTACTTTACCACTTTACTAAATGATTTTTTTTTTTTCACTTTTTCGCAATTTTCTCAAAAATGGCTCCGACGTTTTTTCTTGAAACTTCTTATATAAACTAAACAAACAAAGATCTACAACTTTTATTTAAAATATTAACTCTGAGAATATTCATTTAAGGGCACTTTTACGGGAGGAGTGGGGTTATGTTTTTCTCTAAAGTGCTATCATAGTTGATTGTACAATTCTATTCATCCAAAGAAAATTAATTAGAAATAAATAGATGACCAAAATTCCGAATTTCAAGGAAATTAGTAAAACCGGAAGTGCGCTTTTACTGAACAGTTTTTTTCAGTTTTCGACGAATTTCATTAAATCTGGTACACAAACTATAAAATTGTCAATTATAATTTTGTGAACTGGAGTAAGAGAAAGTTGTGTGAGTGTTTCACACCAGATTTTTTTAAAGTACTCTTTACTTGAACAGTTTTTTTCTTTGAACAATATTTTACGAGTTACAATTGAAAACATGTTTACTTAATGGAGAACTGCAATTATTAATCTCCCGCACGTGAAACCTGTAATAAATGATATTACGATTTTTTTTTTAAAAGTGCATGAACTCTTTGGTTTCTTTTTTTATTAAATAAAGAAAAAAAAATTCGATTTTTAAACAAACTTATTCCTTATTAAAAATATTATGAAATGCTAGAACTGGCGTCCATGATTAGGGATTCTTTGTTCGGGCTCTTTGTCGCGGAGCTGCGTCTGGGATTCATTTTCTTGCATCCGAGACGTTCCGCGACAATGAATCTTAAATCTGGTGTGTTGCGTTTTAGTATTTTTTAAATCCCATCCGAAACGGGATTCTTACACAATTTTGCGCAACATTGAGTCAATGTGTTCGTTAATCTCAAGCCTAGTGGACCTCCCTCCCATTCTCGCGCGTTATTATTATTATTTTTTCGCTTTCTTTTGTTAAAATGTGGACAACAGATTCCACTTCTGTTGACGAACTGGGATATTATCTGTTTAGAAACTTTAAAAGTATACATGAGGCTTATGTATGAGTCTCCATTTGCGAGGAAACGGAGAGTGGTTGCTAGCCTGTTGGTAGCATAAACTGGCACCGTAAAAATTCGTCTCCTTTTTCGAAATGTGTAGTCCGACCATTTTCAGAAGATATTCGAAGTCGACTGGACTCATGCGAATAAAATTTCGGAATCCCATTCCGTCCTCTGTGTCAAGAAGATTGTGCCCATACTTATTTCGATTCTTGAACATCCCATGAATCCACCAACGTGGTGGCTTTTTGTTAGCCCTTCTCCGTAGAGCTTCGAAAAGTGCAATTGCAATGCCTGAGAGCGCGACCTCGTTCGACATGGCTTAGATTCAAACTAGATGTGGGCACGATTTCCAGAGCGACAATGTTGCGGGGCAAAGAGTCTGCGATATTTATCCGAGAGTCTGCGACAAAGAGTCCGAACAAAGAATTCCATGCGTACTAAGCCTAGAAAGGTAAAGATCCGCTCTTATTTGCCCGGACGGCCAAAGAAACAGATTCGGCTTCAATTGAGGTGCATGCATCTAGTATTTTTTTTAGTAAAAAAGATGTAATTTCGACTCGATTTTCAGAAACCTATGTCTAGAAGTGGTATAAGTTTCAGGGGGAATAAAAAAAAAAAAGAAAAGAAATTTATGAACAATCTTTATTTTACCTTGTTTTTTATACATCCCCTTAGGAAGTAGTCCAGAGGTGTCAAATCCGGGGAAGGAGGGGTGCCATTGAATCATCCTACGACTCATTACAACACGTTCTTCAAACTTTGTTAAGGTATGTATCTCTTTGAATGCCTGGGCGTTATGAGCAGGGTAGCCATCATGCTGATACCACATCCTGCATCTCTTCTCATAAGGGGTACATCTTCTAAATATAGAGGAAGAATGTTTGTGAGTAATTGAAGATAAAAATTGCTATTCATTATTCCTACGTAAAAGTATGGTCCCTAAGACAGTCTGATGTCGGGTTGTGTTTGTGACTCGGAGATTTTCTTCGGCCCATATTAGAAAGTGTGGATCTTGTGACAATTGAACATCCATCGTTGTAATAAATTCATGATCTGTAGGATGCAATCCTTGTACCACATAGGCTCTAGTATAAGGCCGCACGTGATAAGTCCTCAAGATCCTCCAGTCAGTACTTTTAGAAATATCCATCTCTCGTCGGATACTACCGATGGATGAAGTAGGATTTGATTTAACAACAAAAATGTTTGACTTGAAAAACGAGGTAAAATAATGCTCTTCATAACTTTCTTTCTTTTTAATTTCCCTTAGACTTATACCATTTCTATATTAATTTTTAAAACAATTGCGTAAAATAGAATTATGTGCTTTTTTATCGAAGCGCGTTATATATATATATATAAAATTATGCGAGGAAAGCTGTGCGGTCTTGTTGAAACGGATTCTGATATATTAATTTTGTATGGACATATGAAATCCACCTCTTTAGAAATGATTATCAAGATTCGATCTGTGGCAGGTAAACACGTTTTACTTTAACCTATAATTGAATAACTACTGTCTATCCGATAACTTATCACAAAACCAAGTCCTTTAATCACTTGTTTTATAGCAAGTTCTTGTGTTGCGTATGTAATACCTATGTTTCCTATGTATTGGAATAATAAGAGAGGGGAAAAAATAAGAATAAGTAAAGAGGGGGCGACAGAGCGAAGAAATGAGAAAGAACACTGTAAAAATAAAGAGAGAGATAGATAAGAAATGTCTATGGGAGGTTACAGTGGGGTTGTACTGAGGTAGTCAATGTTATACTCCCCACTTTGTTGGCGTGGCCTGGGCTTGCCGTTACTTGTGCTGCTATCTATACAGCGGCCTAAAGTGGCAGCTGCACAGCCGGTCTGAACTTAGTCTTGAACCGGCTTCCGTACTGTATATGTAAGGGTAGTGTTTATTCGCGTCTATCCGACCACGTCGCCACATTGGAGATACTACATCGTGCATCATACAAAAAAAAAGTGCATAGTGTTGCGTGTGTTAAATAGCTGTTAATTTTACTTAATTTATTATACGGTTGGCTAACAGAAAAATATTACAATTTTCCTTACGATATCCGGTACAACCGGTATCTGGTATCACCAATGATACTCCGCGGCTTAACGCTGAATTCAATTTCATATTAAAGAGATGAACTTTTAATTGATCACCTTTTATTAATATATTAAAAATATATAATTTAAAAAACAATTTTAAGTTTTTTTTTTTTTTTAATTTTTGTATATTGAGTTACCCAGTGTTTTTTTGTTTTCTTTTGGTTTTGCACACGTGAATTATGGCGCCTAGAACTATAGATATGTATATACCTGTAATAATTTTTCTAGTCTGTGTACTCTATATCGATAGTGGAATCACGGAAGAAGAGATTGGTTCACCACTTCGAGTTGCCCAGTGCAGAGCGAGATGCATCCAAAGGGTGAGTACTTTAAACTTGATTTGACTTGCAAAGTTCCCACTCCATAATAGAGTTTGATTTCGTTGTTCCAGCTATAATTTGCATATCCCTCGTTTAGTTCTTGGCCAACGCAAATGATGCAGAACGATTCCTAACTAAGCGCGCACTTGACATACAGATTTATTCTTGTATGTATAGTTTCCTTTTTTTTGAGACAAGGAAAAAAAAAGAAGTAAACTATTTCTACTTTGAAGTATTCTGTTTATCTATTGTTTTTGTTCAATTCTAACCTTGTTTGTATTCGAACAATTTGATCATCGTTGTCTAGTTTGATTTTCTATTTTGCTTTATTGTCTATTGCCTACGTTTTATATATAAACAAAGCTATATTATTGTCCATCTTTTAAACTTTGTTGATGTGATGTTAAAGGCATTTAACTTGATGATTTACTTCTTAATATATGTTTAAAATCTTTTCATCATATGGACCACATCAAAAGACCTGTTATTGCCTCCATTTTTCATACTGCTGTCCCAAATATATTATCTCATAAATTTATTTATTTATATAAAATCCTAATAGGTAATATAAAATTATAATCTTCTTTACAACCATTAATATCACATAATCTTGATAAGACGGATAATAATAAAAAAAAAATAAAGCAGAAGACATGTTTGTTTAATGGTTATTGCCCTAATCCGGTATAGAAGAGCTTAAATCCTGAAAATAGTTTTGACAGAGTGGCATGTCGCAGATAAATTATAACTTGGACTTGAAAATCAATAATGTATACTGTCTCCTGCCGGTTCCTGCTTTGTCTCGCGTGATCGCTCGCAATAAATCCTTCTAGGCGGCTTCACGTTATGATCCCATACAATGCGTTCAGCGTATTTTTATTTTATTTTTTAACCAAAACCTACACTACCTTTTACAATTAATTTGTTTGCTGAAACGTTCGCCATTTACTATTGTATAGTATTTTTTTTTTTTAAGTTATGTCCAAAACTTATACATATACAGTTATTATTATTATTATTTTTTATTTATATTATCGATGGACTAATGGGTTGTGTACACGCAAATTGTAGAGAAAGCCCATAACATTTTGATTAAACGAAGATAACTGTCGTAATGGTCCATTTTTTTGAAATTCAATATGTCGATATATATTGTAATAGTTTCATTTTCTGTTGATTCATGTTTTATACGTTTCTGTATTTTTTGTCTAATTTCTATTGAATTATCGGGGTTTGGAAAGTGTAATACTTAGGAATTCTTTTTTTATACTTGAATGTTGTTGGTCTGTCTTTTTACTCATATATTTTTGATTGTGTAAAGAAAATTGTTGGCAAATTCTTTGTTGAAACTGCTCATTGCTTTTAATTAACTCTAGTGAAATTGAAGCCTTCCTCCAAGATCTGTTTTCCCATTATTATACAAGATACATTGCATGTATTTGAGTGGACAATTTGTCTGTTGTATTTTGGTGTGGCACTAGATGAGAACTGTTAGAGCCCTGATTCCAGCCCCCCTCCATACATACACAAGTTCTGGTCGAGTTAATTAGGCATTGATCTAAGTAAACAATCCTTTGTCCCTAGCCCCATACAACCAACCACTGTTGTTTTGTTGTTCTTGTTGTTGCTGTGTTGTTGTTCACCTTATCTTCAACAGCCTATCTTCACTAGTATATACCTCCTACACTATCATCCGCCAAATCTGATAGTAAAAAGATTTACACTAAGAATTAACTTACTTCATTACAGATTGCTTACAAACAAGTAATTACTTTTCAAACCATTAAATCTTATTACTTTATCTTATTTTAAATACCGTCACAAAGTTGCTTTAATATAATAACTAGTTTATTTTCAATTAACTATGGTTTACACCTTCCCTAGTTGGTTTCTGATGTATGCATAACGTGTATTGTATCTATGTTTTGCTTTTTATTAATACGCAATTTTAATAAATATACAATTATCAATAGCTTCCTTAAACCAAACGATTTGCAATTAAATTTCTCTTCAACACCTGCAATTATTTTTTTATTATTATTTTTTAATATTTTACTATAAATTTATTCCTCAGTACTAAAATTGCTATTTATTGCAATTACTACACCTTATTCATTAGGAAGGACATAAAATTCCAAATACAGATAAAAAGAATCATTAAGTCTTTAATAAATGAAACAAATTTTGAAATGGATTTGAACTATCCTTAATAATCAATGGATTTGTAGGAATGAAATTATCATAGTTTTGTGTTCATTTTTTTTTTTTTCTTCACTTGATTTCAAGATCACGGAATGCTCCTTTTTGCGTCTGGCTGTTTTTTATTTATTTTTGTTTCTTTTTTATCATTAAATCTGAGGACTATCATTTCAATTTTTTCTTTTTAATGACAGTAGATTTTTCTAATTATGGTTTTATTTTTATGTTTTAGTTAGTGAATTAATTGTTACCTGTTTTTCATTTTGCTAAAACTGTGTAGATTTAGTGTGTATACGCAGTAAGATTTTACTATTACGTAATTGCCTTTTCTTTGTTTTATTTGTTAGTAATCTCATCGATGTTTTTGCAGAATGAATTTCTGTTAGTTAGTATCATATTTCCATTTGGGTTAAATTACTTTAAAATTTCCCAATTTTTGCATCTGTTTACTTAATAGTTGATATATTGTTTAATCGTTTATCTAATCTGTATTTTACCTTTATTTTTGAATATGCGTGATACGATAACTTAAGCATTTCGTTAAATATAATAGTTTTTTTTAAATAAATTTATGGTTTAAAAATATAACTATATATCTGACAGCTCTTTAGGAGTAAATTCTGAGAAGAATTATTGGCAATGCATTCATTGTTGATATTAAGTCACTGATTGGTTTTTGCCTCTAATATATAAAAAGTCATTAATGATAGAACTCAAAACTTCCGCTGAAGGCAAATCATCGGGATTTGATTGCTTATATCGCCACTAGTAGAACAGTATCGTATCTATATTTTTTTTTTGCCACTTTATCTACTTAGTTTTGGCAAAATATTGAAATTTTGTGAAGAATTCAGAAGAATGAATATTTTTTTTTTGCGGATTAATCAATGGAATAAAGACGCACTTATTTTGGTACAGAATTTTTCATCATGTAAAAATGGGAAGAATAATAAAAGATGAATTTTAATTAAAAAATTGTATACCTGTTATTCAGGAAAGCTAATTTCAGGCTAATTGGTCTTACTAATTTCTCGTACTTACAGTTTTCATAGATCTCCGAAATAAAATTTTGACTAACATGTATTACATACTTGAATTTTAATAAAATACATATGCTGTGGTGATTCCTACTTTAATAGGAAGTGTGTTTAGGCGAATAAAATTCCAGGATTGAATATTTACTTACTGTGTGTTAGATTGATCGGAATTGAACTATCCTATAATTTTTGAAATGCCTTTTGAGCGTGAAAACATGTTTCTTTTTTGTGGACTTTTGTTTCATACAGGAAGTTTGAACGAAATAATAATGTAAGTAAATACAATCAGGGAACCCAGTCAGTAGAAGGCCAAAACTGGCCAAACTGAAGTTCCAAATTATTGATTATTTTTATGTTTCGTTATTTTACGCAATTTACTAATTATAATATAGTTACTACCATTTTGGTTTATGTTTCGGAGAGTTTCGCGTACAGGACGAGCTGGGATGGCAGATTTTTTTTTTTTTTTATTCTAAAGTGCCGCTTTATTTCTTTGTTCGTTAAATTGTTATCTACTGTTCGTTTCGTCATCCTCAAAAAATGCTTGATAAGATTGACGGCAATCACTTTTTTAATCTATAAGAATAAAGAAAGTCCCATTCATGGAGGAACATCTGAAATAGATTATTCTTATTCTTTACAGTTCTGGTCATCCATATTTTGATAACGCAGATTTGATTATTAATCAAAATAATAATGTTGCAACTTTCCCAAATCCACTTCCTAGTAACTAAGAAGTTTACTTATTTATAAAATATACCTATATCTGTTTCTCACATCTGCGTTGTATTTATGTATTGTTTTAGCATGATTATGCAACAGATTTGAACGTATTTAAAGTATGTTTAATCATGTATTTATGTTAGAAAAACTCTATAAAAGCCCTCCCCCCCCCCAGGATAGGCAGACACTATTTTATTTAAATAGCAAAACCAACAATTAGAGTTCATTAACATTTTTGATTAACATTGAGATTGAAGGTCAGTGTGAGCATAAAAAAATAAATAAAACCAGAAGTAGAAAAAAAAAAAAAAAATTATAACATACAAGAAGAATAAAAGAAAAATAAACTGAAACTGTTGAGTGCAGATATTTGAAGTTGAAGATGCATAGTAGAGAGTTGGGTTGGTTATAGGAAGCCTAAGGCAAGTCGGCCTTAACTTCTAGAGCGCTCTCCTATTTGTAATAATGACTGCCTTTTGAATATTTATGCCCTACGCCTAGATTGAAATATAGGGTGATTGTTTTCGTATGAACATGTGACTCATTATGGTGGCCGGCCGACTATCCGCACAACGTTTTACACTACATTCGAACGGGCTCTGATTTTTTTTTTTGTACTCCTTTTACCTACTCCGTTTGTCAAATGGCCACAAATCAGATTGGTTTATTATTATTTTTTTGATCCCCCTAATTTATCCTTCAATTGTCAAATATATTTTACTTTTGGATTTATTGTTTCATTTATTTATTTCTCTCTCACTCTCTTGATTTTCAATCCATTGTTAATAAACGCAATAAATTCTTGGCAGAGAATAATAAAACAAGATTGCCTTTTCTTTTGTATTATTGTTAGACCAAAATTGGAGATTTTACTTATTTAGGAAACATTTAATACAACTGGTTTACATAGTATTTTATATTGCGCGGATCAATAACGGGTATTTTCTTTTCTATAAAATGCAGAAATTGTAAAGGACGTTCACTATAGTATAAATTTGTTACTTAAAAATTCTCTATGCAAATTAGGTGAGAAATATATATTGTAAGTTTTCAGGTTTTCTATAATCTCCGTACTGCTTATGCTTTTTTTCAATTTATTTTGAAAATGCATTAGTATTGAATCGAGTCATATGACGCAAAAGCAGCGCCCGCTCTAGCGGTTACGTCGCCCCGGACAAAAAGACAAATTACCGCCCCTTAAGAATATATATAATATATATATATATTTTTTTCAAGCAAGTCTATGCAAGTTCAAACACAAGCTGAAGCGCTCTGCTCGCGTGCTTTTCTGTTCAGAGAAGTATATGCATATTCAAACAATGTCAATCATCGTCCTTTACAAATTCTGCGTTAATTTTTCAATAATAGTGTAAATATTTTTAGCTTTTAGACATAAACCATATAAATACGCTATGCACTGTAAATTTTTAGCAAACGAAAAAATCGATATGTGAAATTTTCTATTAATTGAAAGTGTTTAACATATCAATATTTTTCTCACAAAGCCAAAATGGTGCCCCAGATTTTGGTGCCCGCACCTAGAGCGGGGGCGTTGGCAAAAGCAGCTAATTAATATTTCATTTTTACAATTCATTTATTGCTATAATCAGAGTCAAATTTTTGGGGAATTGAATTTTCATCGAGAATGCAAGCTTTTGAGCCGGATCTTTTCATTAACAAGAAAGTTTATAGTGCCGGTTCCGGGAAGAATCCATGGAGATTGCTTGAAAGTTAGTACATTATATTCAAACTGATAATATTTTTAATACAAGCATCTAGCTTATATTATTATCATCGTTCTTAATGATTAAAAATTGTATTATTAACATAATAATTTTTTTTTTACGTATTTTAAAATTTAGAAAAGAAAATTATAGTGCTCCACAATAAAAAAAATATTTTGGATGATGATGCGGAGTATCCCTATTTTCAAAACTGTGTTAGAGACCAGTTTTTTATGGTGTTACAATGATGTGTTGAAAAAGAAAAAAGATATATACATAATTTTTAAATGAAGTAATAATACTAGTTGACCACTGTTGGGGATAATAATCATCAAAGTAACATCCCGGCCAAATAAAAACTTAATAGAACGTAAACAAATACCATGTGCCTCGTAGAAAAACTTATGGCGGTACTGAGCATTGATATAATAAAATTCTATTGTACTTTTTTTTGTTGTTACGGTTAGATCAAAAAAGAAAAAAAAAACTGTGAGTTGAAATAAATTTCACTTAGATGTGATAACAATAAAATTATAGGAAAATTCAAATTGTTTAAAATCTTTTTGGTTTAAAAACAACTCTTAGATGTCCAGGCTTAGGAGCTTAGATCACGATAAACATAAAAATAATCCAGTGAAATATTTAAAAACTGAAACTTTTGCTTTTATTTGTATAAGGTAGTTCAAAAATATATTGTTTTGGATTTGCAGTATTTATTTTGTTATCTGTATTGTCAGAGAACAATTATGGAAGAATTGTTTCCATTCTATTCGAAAATAAATATTAATAATTTATATATTTATATGAACATCATAAATTAAAATTATTTAAAAGATGAATTTAATATTGTTATATTATATATACTGGTAGAATGTACGCTGAAATAAATAAAACTTGTTTGGTATTTGGAATCATAATACTGTTTTATTATAATTATTATGATTTTTTGTCAGTTTCTTACCTACGTTCCTTGTTTATTTAGTCGAAGCGCGGGGCCTCTCTTGGGTGAAACACAAAACCGAGAAACACAGAATCTTAAAAATTTGATATTCCATCTAGGTAATTTGGATAGGTCCCCGACCTAGACTCATGTCTATAAAGCTTCCAGTCATGGATAGTTTTATAGCAATCATCCCAAGATCGGTAAGCTTAGTGAGTTGTCCGCAGTCTAAGATGATGAACATTGAATGTCCAGACAGGGCTATAAGTGAAATGTAGCTGTGCCTTTCACGGATCTCTTTCAGGCATCTGGTTTGATCCCTTATTGGGCATTGTGGTTTAAGGAATCACCTACCTCTGCGTAATGGAGCTCAAACCAGAACCCTTTTGTTTAGAGTTTGTGAGACAGATGAAGAAAAACCCATCCATCTTTGTGGCAGATTGCTCTGGTTTGAAAAAATTAGAAAGCTTAGACTATTTCCATATAAGATTATTGTCCGTTTCTTTTTTGGACTGAGGGAATCTTTCTTAGGTGGTTTAGACCCGGTCTGGATTTTTGTCCCAGGTTTGTTATTTTTCTTTGAGGTAGCATATTGGGCCAGTGAGTCATTGGATAGTGTACGGATTGGATCCCTTCATAATAATTAGTATTAGACAGCGAACAGATGATCGCACAAGAAAATTTCAGCAAAAATAAGTCAACCAAATTTGTACGTGATTTTATGCTATTGGTTACTAATTCTTATTGCTCTGTTATAATCTTATTAGTAGTTATAATTTTATATCAAAATATGTGTTATAACTAGTTTCATTAAACTTTTCTCATTAAATTCAAATTAAAAAGTCTTCTACTCAAACATTTTTAGAAGAAATTGCAAAAAAAATCATTTTTTTTTTAAGTATTTTTACCACAAATAGATGTTTTGAGGTCTCCGTGCCAAAAAAAAAATGTTTTTAGCTAATAACGGTTTCTCTTTGAAGGGCGTGTGTATGTATGTACGTAATGTATCTTTAAGGAAATTCAAACTGAATATTCCATGGTATCCCATAAGAAAGTTTCGTTCGAAATTTTATCAATCGAAAGTACCACTTTACTGAAAACTTTTTTGTTTTTCTTTCTTTCTTTTTTTTTGGATATTCTTGTAAAATAGTTCCAAAGTTTTTCGTAAAAATACTTAAAATATTTAAATATAAAACCTTAATCACTCACTTTCCATGTAGTTTTATCACACAAAAAATTATTTTGTAGGTATTTTTTAAAGCTTTTATAAAATTGACTTTCTTTCTTAAGTTGACCATTTTATTATAAAAATTCCAAAATCAATAATAGATTTGTCCAGTATGAAGTTAAGAAACGCATAAGTTTTTTTTTTTAAAAAAATTTCTTCTTATTACTTTGAAAAGAAGATTTGCAATAACCTAAAATTTTGTTATGTCATATAAAGATACATATTTTCATATTTGAACTAATAATTTCAGCGCTTAGTTTTATTTGTGTATTCCATGATTGGCCCAGACCCGTAAGTTTGGATAGTGTAGGTTTTGGTCCCTTCCCAAAGATAATAATGAATAATAATAATAATAATAATAATAATAAGTATTTGATACAGAACAGGTGATTCCACAAAGAAAATTCCGGCAAAAATACGTCCAATCAAATTAGTGCGTGATGCAATGTGATGAAAGATGTAAAAAATATTTCTTAAATTATCTATGTGGGGAGATTTAATGAAACTTCCGGATTAAAATAAACTTTTATCATTGAATTTTGAGAAATGCAATTAGTGAAAGCGGAATGAATGTTTCATACGTTTTTTTTGCGACTGAAAAAATTGTAGTACTTTCTCTGTATATGATGGCACTATTTATACTAGTAATCAATAACAGGTACTGTATAGTTTAACTGCCGGGATTGGTTATATGCGTTGGAAAATAGTTCCAAACAGTTTTCACAAGTTAGAAAGGAAATTAACGTTTCATCTGTACATAGAATATGGGGGCAGTAACAGAACTGTTCATTTAACTCTGCAAACATTGTCCATCAGTCAGTCAATTCGTTGAATTTTATTTCAAAATATGTTTTACATGTTGATTTAATTGAAGTCCGCTGTTATTTATGCGATTACTTTCTTTAGTGATGGTCCTAGGGCACTTCTTCTGGCAACCAGATTTGTTTAATTAATTTTACACTAAAAATAGTTATAATTTAGTGGCAGCTTTTTTTTTTATCCTTACGTTAAATTAAAAAAAAAATTTAAGGTTATTATCGTGAAGTTTCAGTTAAATCAAATTATTTTTGAATACGTTGTTCCAAAATACATATTAAAAAATCAGAAAAACATAGGAAATTTTTCTTATTTAAGCCTGTAACAATTTTATAATATTTTAAATAATATATAATTGCATGGCATATTTAGTTTTATTACGTACATTTCTTATAAGTTCATTGGGGGATCTTTTATTTTTTTTTTTTTTTTACCAAATGAATGTTTTGCTGTTCTTCTAATTTAGGTTGTAAATAACTAATTTTAGTTTACTAAACAGAACAGAAATAAAGATTTGGATAGGTTTTAGTGGATTTAGTTTTAAAATAACTCTTTTTAAAATAAATTTTCTCCCCTTCTCAACTACTTATTCTTGTCAATATTCATTGTTTTTCAAACAAAAACAAAAAAGAAAACTTTATACATATTATTTGAAATATTTGCAATAAGAAAATGAATAACTTGATAAGTTTTCCAGTGAATTATCTACTAATGCCTAAATGAATCTTTTTTTAAAAATTTAATTCCATTTGTTGACACTAAATTTGTAGAAACTGCCAGAGCAAGGAATTTCAAAAGACAGGGCGGCAACTTGATTTTATATTCTAAAGATTTGCTAATTACTTTCATAATAGGACGAGCGACAATATTTAGCTCCTCGAACAAGGTTGACTACTATAGCGGCCCTGAGACGATCAATATTATTGTCAATATTTTTCATCAATATATTGAAAATGACCTGACACGGTCAATGCATAATATACAAACAATATTTAGTTGTAAAAAGATTTGTACACGTGAAGTTTCTGCTAAGAATGAAAAATAAGGAAAAATGCGTGTATTGGCTATTATTTTGGCAAATGTGGGTGCGAAAAAAAATGAAGAAAAGACGTTGGGGGTAAAGAAATGGATATTAAAAAAAAAATAGTTCAATCACCTGAACTAATACAATAATATATTAGGCACAAGGAACCTGATGATTATAAAAATTATTTTAGGATGAATACCGAATTATATGAACCAGTTGCTACATTTGGATAGACCTTCTTTTTTTCTTAAATATATTGTAATATAGATTTGATGAAGTATTCCACAGTTCTGGCAATTCTCTGTGTGTGTTTATAAAGTTTTTCAATATTTCCCCGTTCATTTTCATTCACCGAGTCGGGCGTTAACAGCGACGATGCATTTTCCGCAATGGTTACAGATAAACTAACCATGATTGTCAACCACGCGCAAGAACAATCAATATTTCATCAATTTGACTAGCTCCGCCTAAAATATTGACGAGTATTTTCAGGACCACGAAAATCCGTCAACATATTGACAGCATATCAATAATCTCCTTCATACGACCAATAATATTGTTTATATTCGTATCAATATATGAAGTATTGACTATTATATTATTGATCGTCTGAGGGCCGCCTTATAACTATGACTTTTCATTTATTGTTACAAAGTTTTGAAAAATAAAAATCACCTCGTCCATGTTATTATGCACACGGTATGTGTCGAATTTGACACTGTCTATTTATTCAATTACTATAGATTTGTTTGATGAATACCATCTAAATAATCTATAAAATATACACCAACTTGCCCATAAATATAACATCATCAGTGTTGAAAACATTACAAAAAAAAAAGTTTTAGGTATCTGTTGATGGACAAATTGATGATTTAAAAAGAATATTTAGAAATATGATAATAAACATTTACTTTAGATTATTGTGCGTAAATAATGTTTACAATAGTTATACTATGGTAGGTATGGGATCTTTCTTTATAACCTACCGCAGATTATTATGCGTAAATAATGTTTACAATAGTTATACTATGGTAAGGTCTTTCAGTAACTTTGACTTTTCAAAGTTTCTGAAAGGTAATTGAAAGGTAATCATTCATTTATAACCTACCGCATGGTAAGGTTATAAGTAAACATTATTATGCTCAATAATCTCGAAAATATTTTTTTAAATCTTAAAAATCACTTTTTTTATTTGTAAACAATAAAATGCATCTAAAATTTCACTACAATAGAAAAAATAAATAAAATATTGAAAGATCCCCTAACTTGGAATCGTAGATTAGACTCTCATATAAACTTCCTTTAACCAACGGTTTAGATTTTTTTTGGAAAACGTTTTAAACTGCCGCTAAAAAATAAAAAGACGACTTTATATTGCACTGTTCGAACCAATTTGGAATTTCGAATTAAAACTTTTTGGAACTGCAAAAAAGAAACAGTCTCAACAGAATCCAAATCCAGCGTTCGCGCATCATCATTGTTTCTTATTTTGTCCACAACAAAATATAATAATTCTGGCTTTAAAGATCCCATTTGCTCATGCCCAGGTCAAAATCATAGAACTTTCCCTCTATCTTGATCTTCATGGTCATATATTACTCTCTCTTTTCGAATTCAGTACCAGATAATTCTTTAAAAGATTGAAACGTCGTCCATTCCGCACCTTCTGGGTAACTAATGATGGATATTGACCAATCGTACCTTATTTTTTTGTACTTGTATCAAGGTTTTGTACATGTATTAATAAGTAATAATTTCTTTCTGTCAACATCGGAAAAAGTCATAGAGGTCCCCTGGCTCGTGAGGGATGGTGGACGAACTTGAGTTTCAGCTGGCGTGGAAAGTGTTTACGAAAGAGGATAATAATAAAAATAATATAACAAAATAATTAGTAGCCATGGAAAAAAGGCGTTGCTAAATTGAGGAAAAATATAGGTCTATTGATTTAATTCCTCATGTAAAAGATAGAACGGGAAAACTCTATCGATTTACCATCTACTGGCAAATGGCTATGGAGCTATGAAACTGATGTAGTTAGTATCACAGCTGTAGTAAAAACCGAATGAAAAATATTATGGAAATATCCTTTGTTTAAGTTTCCAGTTACTTTTGTGTGTGTATGTGTGTGTAGATTTAAAATTTATGGATATTATCTGACATTATACTCGATAACGATTAGAATTTGATCATGATTAACTTCCTAGGGCACCGCCAGAAAAAAAAAAAAAGGTTTTTTTAAATTGATTAAAAATTGTTTAAGTAAAAACTAACAAAAAATAAATAATACGAAATGCTTTTTAATTAAAATTTTGAGATGTAATTTGGAATTAAATATAATAATTACTTTAATTTATCTCTTTAACTCACTTTATTTATTTTTGGTCTTTTATCTATTTATTTTTTCAATATATTTCTTTTCTAATTAGTATTTATACTATAAAAAAATAATATGTTAACTTATTTGAATTTTTATTAAGACCTTATTCGTTAATTATAGGATTTCAAAATAATTATTTTACATTTAATAGTTTTTGATACAGTTTATATATATTTATATACATATATAAAGAGTTACTTAAAGTCTGATATATTTCATTAGTATTGCTATTAAATAATAAAATGTAGTTTTATAGCTATAATAAAAGTTAAGTGTTTGTGCTGTTTGTAAGCGATAAAAATAATTTATAATATCTGTTATTAGTTTTTATATTGGAATTTACAGTCTCTTCATTGATGTTTAATTGTAATTAAAAAAAAAATACTATTCTTTTATATTATTGGAAATTAATTGAAACCTTTACAATAAGAATTTATTAATTAAATTTAAATTTTATTTACTTTTATATAACTTACAAAATTTCCTGGTAGCACGCTATTTGATTAAATTGAACAACGTTTGTTATATTTTTCAAATAGCATGAGGTAATGAATTTTAATACTTCTTTATCATTTTAATACTTACCTTATTTGGCTTCATAATAGAAAATACCGCATAATACGTATGTCTAGTTATTTGGTATCTTTTTTTTTTTTTTGGCCATTTAATTTGAAAATTAATGATCCTTTTTTTTTTATTCTTTGTAGTTGTGTTTGTGCCGCTAATTTATTTAAAAATACCTATTTCTATTCACTTAATTGAATTCATATCGTTAGCCTTTTGACAATGTTTTCAATATTCTGTGGTACTATAATGGTATGCTTACAAATTTAACATCACAATAGAAAGTTAAAAGTCAGGGTACTGGAAATCATCAGAGAGATTTTTTTCCAGATTTTATGGTCATCGTTCGGATTTTGCGGGGGTTCGTGCTCATCTTCACAGAATTACCTCACGAAATAAAAAAAGAATAAAAGTTTTATTTAGTTTGTTTTTTTTATGTTTAGGTTAAAAAGGGGGAATTTAGCAAGAAAGTTTCATTGCAAATCGTTCTTTGTAATACTGAGGTGCCGGTAAAATGTGCGTGCTCTACCAACCCTAATGATATCTACTGTATAAAATATTATTTATTTATTTATTACACTGTTCTTGCCATTTGGTTTACAGACGAAGTTGGGTACATAAGCATTACACAAATTAAGACTAAGAATACATTTGAAAAATGAACACATGAGATTTAACAAATAGCACAAATTTAGAATATACGAACTGAATAAATCATGGGGAACATAAAGATATGCAATAAGTAACATAAAATGTAAAATCTGAATTAACCTTACTTATTAGTAAAAAAAAATAAATAAATAAAACAAAGCAACAAAAGGGAATCTACATATATATAAAAATTCAGCATCCGTATGTTTGTGTCCGCAGAACTCGAAAAGTAGTCGATGGATTGACTTGAAATTTTGACAACACAACGTTGCATTTCTATATAAGAGTGTATATATATACTTTTTATTCCGAAGTTTCCACGGAAACGGGAAATTACGAGCGTTTCGCATGGTTGACAGAAACAGACATGCGCAGACGCGTTCCGATCGTGGCGCGCTCTTTGCCGAAGATATTCTGCACAGAATACATCAAGAAACACATAATCATGGCTTGGATTTCACTGAAGAAATAATATACAATGAAGCGCTAATCTTCATTGAAGATCTTTGTCTTACAATACAGTGGCAAGTTGTTGGCACAATTGAGAGCTTACAGTACCGAATAGGTCGATCAATGCAACATTCGAGAGAGAACTGCTCAGAGAGCAATCATACACCAGAAATGACTTGCAGCTATTCGTCCAAGAAAATACACTGAAACCTTCAAGAACAAAAGGTAGCATTTGGTACCAGCATACAAGCTGTGACCAACCAATCCGGTGGTTTTACTTTTTGGACGCTCCAGATGGAACTGGAAAAACGTTCTTATTTTCCTTAATTCTGGCTAAAATTCGTTCAAATGGCCATATTGCGTTAGCACTTTTGCTTCTTCATAATGCTGTTAATACTACTACGTTGATGGAGGGAGATGGAACAGCGCATTCAATTATGCAATGGTACACGATTAGTAGTTAGAAAATTGAATAATCTAATTGAAGCAATTATTCTCATTGGACCTCATAAAAGTGAAGACGTACTACTTCCACGAATACCACTCATTCCAACAGATATGCCGTTCGAGTTCAAACGACTTCAATTTTCAATCCTCCTTGCGTTCGCTATGACTATCAATAAAGCGCAAGGGCAATCTTTTTGCAAGTGTGCGGTTTGAATTTAGAAAACGAATGCTTCTCTCATGGGCTTCTCCCTAATGTCGCATGCTCCAGAGTCGGTAGACCATCTGATCTTTATATTTATGCAGAAAATGGACAAACAAAAAATGTAGTCCATTCATTAGCTTTAAAATAAAAAAAAGACTTTCAGTTAAAAACATTTTTTTCTTTCTTCCCCTTCAGTTCACAGCATCGCAAAATAGGGTATTAAATTGAATGATGTGTTTTCTTGCTGATTCTATGTCAACTATCCATACTTCTCTTTACTTCCCTAATAATTAAAATCAGACTGAGCCACAGCTAAGTATGGCCGGGTTTAGCTAGTACTATATAAAATCTTATAACCTTACGAGAGTAAGATATTCAACACCTCCGTATACCCGTTGAGAAAAAACAAACCTTTAGCCAGTTAAACTCGGAAATAAGTGGATCACTGTTCTATTTTCGCGCGTTTACCGTCGTAAGGGACGACCATAACTAAAGTTCAACTACATAAGTAAAGTTCAACCGTGATAATAAATATTTTGAAAATAATAGTTTTAATTTTTGTAATAGAGTGCATACTAAACCAGAATCATGGTGGTAGTAGAGCGCACACCATACCAGCATCCTTTTGTTTTATTGCTATTTATTAAGTTTCAGGCAATTTTATAATAAAAAAACTAACTTAATTTGTAGAAATTATTGTTTGGGTAAACTCTGAGATAAAGTCTTATTATAAAAATACCATTTAAAGTATTAAAAAAATTTGGAGTTTTGAGTTTAAACAAAATTGTCTCCATTGGGAATTTCAAAAATGTATATCCCTAACCTTTTCCTATCTTGGCAATTATTTTTAAAATTTAATATATAACAATAGATTGTGATTCATTAATCGGAACTACTATCCTAATATAATTAATTCTGTTCATTAATTTTCCTAAATAATATAGAGATGAACAACTTCTTTTTTTTGCCACCTACTACGCATAAAGCGTCATTATCTTCTTTAATTTCATTTGTTGTAATGTTATTTGAGAAGTAACCGTTCTGGGGCGTTGAATTTCATTGCCTACAGTAGAATATTGACCTAATTAATGTAAAAGATTTAATTTTTTTTAAACTAATATTTATTCAGATATTTCTATAATTTAATGGGATTGCTGATCTATCCGTTTGTCAATGTATTAGTCATGTTTGAATCCTTCTGTATTCCGGAAAAAATACCTTAAAAAGCTGCGGAAATCTACTTGGCTTTAGAAGGAGCGTTTAAAAAAAAAAAGACAAATTTATTTTGCCTTGGGTTGGATTTGTCGGCTACTGTCAGCCGTGAAGGACTACGCAGGGACATTTTATGAAGGCTGTTGATATCCACCACAGGAAGATGAAAAGATAAAAGGCCCAATATGGTGCCAGGTTAGTGGAAGATGGCCGCCTCCTCGGTATCATTCTGGCTATTCGAATATTATAATTTGCCACAGTCCGTTTTTCACATTGATGTAGTAAATTCACCTTTGTGCTCCTTTTGCAGGGAAGCACATGTTTGCAGTTCGTTGTTTTTATTTTTCTGCGTTGTTAAAGATAAAATTCGGCTCATTCAACATATTTGTACATTGAACATTTATTGAATTGCGTATAAGATAACGACTAAAATGTTTGTGGCTTGGGGAAAAAGGTTGACAATATGATTCCGAGGGAAGGGAAAGCTAAGTGGTTAGCCTACTGGACTCCTGGAGGACCCGGATTCGAGTCCAGCTGAGCTACCCTTAGATTTTTTCTTCCTGGGAGCATCTACAGCTCACTGTCCATCACCGGAGAGAACTGTCTGTAACGAGAGAACACTGTCCCGCAGTGCAATGAGAAGGCTCCGGGCGCCAATGACCTTAGATGTTGACGCGCCTTAAATTAAAAAAAAAAAAAAAAAAAATGAGTCCGATACTGTTAAGTAATTAATCTATTTGTCTTGGAGAGATTGCTAATTGAAATCTATTAAATTCTTATTGCAAATTATGATTTTAAGTTAAAGCATAAATATTAGGTATATATTTTTTGTTGTGAGAGGAGAGGAGGAATCAGCGTCCTTATTTTAAAAACTCCAGAAATATTTAAGGATACAAGAGAAGTGATTCTACATGCAGTTCAGCCATTGAGACATTATTTTCCGACGATTCCGCTTCTCATTTAATAATAAATATTTTACATTTTGAAGTTTTAAAACGTTACTAGTTCTATAGTCGTTCGCATTTCAATAGAATCAGTTAAAATTGTTTATTGTCATTTTTTCATTACCGTTGCCCAGGTTAATTTTGGATTTTCGTTTTAACGAACAAATCATTCATAAAAATCTTTGCTATTCCTATATTGTTTACAGAAACCCATTAACTCATATAAACACATTTTTAAAGATAAGTGGACCAAAATCCTGTTTATTTAGAAATTGTATACTTCTTTCTTAGCTGTTAATTCTATATTTAACCTTTGTTTATTCATTTTAATGAATGAAATCTACTTTTAAGATGTTTATAGTTTCTTAAATAAACGAGTCAAACAACATTAGTGTAAACATTTAAACTAGATAGTGTTATCGATCTTTCTTTGTAATAATGCGAATGAAATCGCATTGTTGATACAGTTGATTGATAAGTGACAATTATTGGCGTGACCTTAATTTGTTTTATCGACTGTAATAATACCGGTTATTATTGTATAATAAATTGATTGTTTATTATAATAATATCGTATGTTATTGAAAACATTATACTGTTCGTTTTTGTAATGGTATTGATAGTGACGGATGAAAGACGATATACACAGGGTTACATGGTTTATGTTGACGTCATTTCCGTTTAAAAAAAAAACATGTCCCGTCTTTTCTCTCAGTAAAAATATTTAATAAAATAAAAAAATATAAATATTTTAAATAAATTTTCATATTAAAAATTATAATAGAAAATTATATTATGTTTGTAAGGCAATTAATAAAAATTAGGCGGAAAATTTGGTTTTGAAAGTTTAATTTTTTATTACTGTTTAGATCAGCTGGATTAGTTTTATTGCAGAATTTAATTTTTTGTAATGATTACACTGCAATTAGATACGAACAAAAAATTATTGAAAATACAAAAAAATGATAAACGATTAATATTAATTACTAGCTAACCCGGCCATGCTTCTTCGTTGTGGCTCAGTCTGATTTTTATGCCTTAACCATGCGTGATTTTGATAATTTGTTTCGATGCTTTGGAATACCCTGTCTACTAATTCTTCTTTTGAATGTACAGTGTTGCAGAAATTAGATGGGAAGGTGATTTTTCCCGTTTCCGGATTTGTAGGAGCAGAGCCGTTACTGAGTTCGTATTGTTTTGAAAATATGGCAGTTGTTGGATTGTTTTGAAGTTGAACTCTTATATTCGTTGTTAAATGAATTTTTTTACTGTGTTCCAAAGAGTTGAATATTTCAAGCAGTCATGCAATTCCATCATCAGCTGGTGTTGAGCGAGGTATCTCTGGAAGCGTTTGTCTGAAGTCACCGGATAGTAACACCAATGCTCCACCAAATGGAACCTGATTATTTCGCAAGTCTTTCAATGTATGGCCTAATGCTTCCAATGACTTTTCATGAGCCACTGTACACTCATCCCATACAATGATTTTGCTCGCCCGAAGACCCTTTCCCATTCCTGATATTTTAGAAATGTTACATGTTGGGTTTTCTGTGAAGTGCATGTTTAAGTCATGACAGTTCAAGAGCTGAATGCGCTGTTCTACCTGCTTCCATCAACGTAGCAGCAATATCTGAAGAAGCAAGTGCTAATGCTCCGGATTTTAGCTCGGAATTCCCTCGTTTCTGTGGGAACTTCGGAATAGAGGTACTTATAAGTAGTTGAGAAAGAGGTTCAGAGTGGAAGCCACCATCGCTACGCGTCTGAGTCTGTCTATTTCTGCCAACCTCGCGAAACGCTCCCCTTTCAATGGGAACTTCGGAGTAAAAATTATATATAAACACTCTTATATAGAAATGCTGCAACGTTGTAAAAATTTCAAGTCAATCCATTGACTACTTTTCGAGTTTTGCGGCCGCAAACATACATTGAATACTGAATTTTTATATTTATAGATGGAAAGCGAATATTAGTTATTATAACTAAGGAACCTCTCAGTACTCGATATTCCTGAGAGGTCATGTAAAATTCTACAGCTAGTCATTAATGCGATAGGTCAGACCTCTTCTTTACTTTCAACATTTCTTTCAGAATTTAGCTTAATATCTCTGATTGAATTTCTTTACAATACATTTAGTTATCTTGAAGCCTGAAGTGCACAACTTTATTAGGCAACAATAAAAATGTTAGTTTACTGGGATTAACGCCTTAGTAATTAAAGAACATTTTTGGGATAGATTTCGAGAAACTTGAGAAAAACTTAACAAGGGAAAAAAGTTGCTTTTCAGAGTCGACGAACGATTATTTACCAAAACTTTAGAGCCGGATGCCCGGGGGATAGCAAACGGAATATCAAATTTTTTGAGCTTGTGGATTTTTTGTTTTGTCATTTATACAGAAGCACTCAGATAGACCTACATTTTTTTTTTTTAATCAAAACACACTATAGGGCGTACCTGAGCTCGCGCTCATCCCAGCCCGCAAACTATTCATACATGGCAATCGACTTTACTATAAACAGAACTGTTTCTATATATACATAATCACCAAATAAACGAGGGATGGGCACTCAAAAGTGCTCATAAGCGAACATAACAACTAACGCATCCTAGATTAACTACAATATAAACTAGTACACATACAAACCTCATACAGTCAATAAATACAGTCATACCTTGCACATCCATACATGACTAACTAAGGAACCTCTCAGTACTCGGTATTCCTGAGGGGTCATGTAAAATTCTACAGCTACCGAATCTAACGCACACAGACTACAAACAAGCAATAAATTACTATCAAACACTCCACATACCCAAGGGAAAGACCCCAGGACATACGCCGCGACAGAGCAGATTCTGCAAACATTTTGAAGGCATTATATGCCGTCTCATTTTCCAGAAGCAAGGGCAGAGTGTCATTGCTAAGGTTAATATAAAATCCAATTTCTCGGCACAAGTTTGTGCGGAGTTCTTCATAGAGCTCACAGTCTAAAACTATGTATTCAGCGCTCTCCTCTTCGCCACAGCGACATCGTCGACCCTCACTCACCAGCCCCAATCTAAACCACTTGTCATTTATCTGCCCATGCCCGGTTACAAGTCTGGAGACAGCATATGAAAGATCTGTTGGGACTATTCTATGACCAGCCGTCGCGCCCGGAAGATACCTATAAGTTGTCCTTTCCTTCGCAGAACTCGCCCAGCGGGCTTTCCACCAAACACATATTCAGAAGAAAAAATTCGCTAAAATTGATTTCGATAGTCCGCGGGGTACTTATATATATATATACATACATATATATAGATTTTGCTGATGAAATCTTACAGCTGTACTGTATACGAGATTATAAAATGAATGAAAAATCCACAAAAATATGTAGAAAATAAAATTTAATTTTTGCAGATCATAGATTATTTTTTCAAAAAAAAAAAAAAAAAAATCATTTTGTATAATAATTTTTGCAATATTATATTTTTAATGGTATATAATATTAGCCTATTACAATTGTAATCTCGAACTGATTAGCAAAATCACAATGGTACATATGCTCTGATTTTGTATTGTTCTAGTCCATAATCTAATTTTTTTTTTTTTTTGTTTTCCCCGAGATATCTTAAAGATCGGATTACTACTCGAAACCTGTCGGTGATTGATCACAACATGAAGCGTGCTAGTACAGAAAAAATTTGTGATGTTTTCCAGCTGTAGAAACCTAAAGTTACATACTCATCAATTTTACATAGCTTTGTTATTCTAAAATATTTTCCACATATCATATTTGTTTTTTTTTTTTTTTAATAAAATGTAATGCGATTTTCATATAAATATTAAATAACAAAAACCAACACCGAGAATTATATGAGTCGTTAAAAATATTATTTGTTTATGTATAACGAATTATAATATAAATGCCTCTCTAAATTATTACACTCATAAAAAAAATTATTTAATTTTCAAATTAATAATTAAAGGAAAATATAATATGCTTTTTGTACTAATAATTACCTTGGAGCTACCCTTTGTTTAAGTAAATTCAATTATCTCTTTACCGTTTTACATAATTTTCATTAAAGCTAAAAAAAAAAAAATATTAATTACATTATTTATGATTTTTAAATGTAATATTGTACCTGTTTTCGCTCTTTTATGTTGAATATTTTGGGTATTTATAGATTTTATTTTAATAATTATATATAATATTGTAATATATTTGTGTGGAGCTGTGGGAATAATTCTCACCCCCTGCTCGTAATAGGAATCAAATTATATGCAGAACATATATTATTTATTTCAACGAAAACGGATATACAGAATATTTCTACCTTCTCAAAACAGTCGACGACCCCGTCGACTGCGACCACTTGTACACTTCATTACTTCAACCAGTAAGCTGTAGATCTTGGGTGAGGCCTCCACTGTTCTGTAAAGAAACACAGCGGCCATCCTCCAGGCCTTCCAAGACCCAGGCTATTACGTACAGCACTCAGTGGAACCTCCGAACTCAACTCAAGACAAATATCATTTATTTCAACGAGAAAGGACATACATAACAATGTAAACAAGATTTCTTATGGAAAAGCCTATTTAGATCATTTCTGACATATCTAAATTTTTATGAATTCATTTAAAATTTTTCCCGATATTATCGTCATCCTTCTTATATTAATTTTTTTTTTTATGTTATTTTATTTTTCTGAGAAGATCAATACTATGTTCTCTAAAATAGAGCTCTTTATAGACCTTACTAAGACGATTTATAAGATAATAATCGATTTCATTAATGAAGACTCTCATGTTGGGCAAGAAAAAAAGTTAATACAGAATAAGAACCAAATTTTTCATCTCAGCATTTTGTTTACATTCTGCTAGAGTTAAACAGGATGTTATTTTAAGTCCATTTCTGTTTATAGTTTTATGACGGATTTAGAAGTGCCGAGTCAATACCAAAATTAAGATCATTTGAACTCACACAACATTCCCCCCCCATTCTTTGATATATGTTTTGTTCTGATTCAAAAAGCAGACTCCCATGGATATAGTATATTGACGTAAGAGTTTGATAGGAAACGCATGTAAAGGCTAAAGATCAGCAAAATTAGGTGTAATCAAGCTAAAAAAAAGTTGAGCCACTGGAACAAAGTGGGCGCGTATAAATATTTGAGATATAAATAGTACACATGGTGGAAGAATTAAGAATGAGTTAAACCCCAGAATTTGCAGCGTATGGAAAACATTTTACAAACTATAAACAAGAAAGTTTTAGGAGGCGCCATGATAATAGAGGGGTTAGATTACAATGTGGACTGCTCATCTGGGTGTGGCCACTAACACTTGGCCTTGGATTTGATAAAATATGTCAATATAAGTTATATATACTTATATGTGTGTTTGCTATTCGCCTCAATCAAAGGTAAACTGAACGATAGTTTGATGTGAGGTAATAAAAACTCTGAAAAAAAAAAAATAGGCGTTTTATACTTACTTTTAATTTATTAACAAACATTGCAACATCGAAGGTAATTAAATTTCAAGTGTTAATTTCTGGGCCTCATAATATAAGTCGTTTATCAGCGGCGGAAATGAGGTAGCTCAGAAAAACGAACAGAAAAACCAAAAGCTATTCTACTAATAATTGCGAGTAAAATTAGAGAATGCAAATTGAGGTGGTTTGGAAGAATGTAGAAAGGATGGAAGGTGCAATCCATAATAAGGGCCTTCGAAGCTTTTATAAGGTACGCATCAGAGTCTCCAAAATGGATTCAAATAAAATACTGAGAGAAATGGAGACCGAAATATACAGTTGGACTAGATTCCTGCAGGTAGTCATCCGGTACTGTATAGAATAAGGCCAAGCCAATGACTTGAGCTAAAGAAAACCTGGAGCTTCTTTATCAAATTCTTCATCAGAAGAGATAAATAACAAATTTCATTAATAATTATACTTTAAAATTATATTGGATTATAAGGAAAATTATTATTATTAGTATTCTTTATACGAAATAATATTTTTTTACGATACTTTTTCTAGTATAATTAAAGGTATGCGCGCAGTTGTCCGCAACAAAACGACCGACAACGACAGTCGACAAGTAATTATTTAGTATATTTGAAATCAACAAGCGCGCACTATCTGGAAACGGACCACAACGGATCTGCACCGAACTGCACCGAATACTCGGGATGGAATATTTTCGCGGTCAGTCTGTAGCGGTGCATGGTGGACAGTGAGCGCTATCACAACGGAAGGAACAAAAAAAAAAAATTAAATTGAAGTAGATGAAGAGAAATTAATAATACTTCAGTGGGTGAAGGAATTGTACGATTTTGGTGACAAAAACTATTCCAATTCCTGAACGGAAAAAGTAATTGTTGAAAGGAAATATCGGAGCACATGAGACATCCATGTATGTGAAGCTATATGGTGAGAAACAACAGTAGTTTTAAGTAAGGGAAGGGAATAATAGCTAAGTGGTTAGCGTACTGGACTCCTCCCACTCGGATGACCCGGGTTCGAGTCCAGCTGTGCTACCCTTAGAATTTTTTTCATCCTAGAAACCTCTACAGCTCACTGTCCGATGATGGACAGTGTTGTCTATAACGAGAGAACACTGTTCAGAGGCCGGCAGTGCACTGAGAAGGCTCCGGGCGCCTGTGACCATAGATATTGACGCGCCCCTTAAATTAAAAAAAAAAGTTTTAATGAATTTGTTTCTGTATTTAATTTGTAAATAAAAAAAGGTGTACATATCATTTTTTAACATTATAAAGTGTGTAAAACACATGATGCATTCTGAAGTACGGGAGAAAATTAGTCTTGATGATCCACCAAATCAGGAAATAAGGTAGCAAATTTACTTTCCATGTACTTACTTTTCATTTTATTTCACCCATTTTTATTAAGCTTCCTTTTTAGGAGTTTCTTTTCTTCATTTTGTTGTTTGTTCCACTTGCTCGCACAGCAAACTCTCACAATAATAATTTTTGGATCCATCTTCGATGAAATAAACTAATCCACTGACTGCTATGATCGGATTTTGCCGGTTAATGTGCCCTACGGCATTCAATCCCGGGTTGTAGCGTGCTGTTCTTCCAATCGCGCTATATTTTCGAAATTAGACTTTTCATCGTAAATACAGGCTTTAAAGTCCCCTGAGTACGAAATTGGGTGGGAATAGTCCCCCTCTCACTCTCTCTGAGAAAAAATATCTCAAAAACAAAAATGAGCACTAGAAGCTCAAATTTTGTTATTCCGTTTTTGGTATTACTACCATCGCATCTGACACGAAAGTTTCGGGCTGAATTCATCAACCGGAAGTATGACTTTACTGAATGCTTTTTTTGTTTTAGTTTTATCTCGTTTTGCTCGAAAACAGCTCCAACGATTTTCTTTACACTTCTCACATTATCTACAAACATAATAATATCGCACCACTTTTATTTGCGCATTTTCTCGGGAAAATTGATTTTTTGTTGTTTGTGGGAGTACAGTTTAACATTAAGCTTTCCTCTAAAGTAATACTTTTTTTTTTTTTTTTTTTATTGTCTGTGGGGAGGGATCAAGCCCTATGCTATCCAAAGCCCTTCAGGGCCCATATAGCTACCCCAAAGTTCGGACCCTTTTCAGTGCACTGCCGCATCCGGACAGTGTTCTCTCGTTACAGACAACACTGTCCATCACGGACAGTGAGCTGTAAGAGGGCTCCTAGGAGAAAAAAAATCTAAGGGCAGCAGTGGACTGAACCCGGGACCGCCCATTGCTAGTCCAGCGCGCTACCACTGAGCTAATCCCTTCCCTAAAGTAATACTTACTATACAAAATATAATTCAACCTTATATAATAACATTATTATTATTATTATTTAATTTAAGACGCGTTAACATCTATGATCATTAGCCCCTGGAGCCTTCTCAGTGCACTGTCTGCCTCCGGGCAATGTCCTCACAGATAACACTGTCCACCACCGGACAATGAGCTGTAGAGTCTCCGAGGAAGAAAAAAAATCTAAGGGCAGCACAGCTGGACTCGAACACGGGTCCTCCGCGCGGGATTCCAGCACACTAACCAAGAACCTAAGTTCGGAGAAGTGCGCGCGCACGTCCTTTTAAATGTTTGTTTAGTAATATAAATAAATCAAATATTTTAATTCTTAAGAATTTGCAAAATAAAATTCAATGGAAGCAAACAAAATTAATTTTTCGAATTGTTTATTTAAATTTTTTTATTTATTTCATCTTTTTGTTTTCTTGCCTTCATACAATTCAGTAAAAACATTAAAAAAAATATGACATACAAAATTACAACAGCAACATTTTAATTGTTATTACAAAATATTTACATTTCTTTTAAAAATCCATATAAATACATATTATTTTAATAGAATTTCTTTAGAAAATAGTGTGTTTATTATTTATAAAGTTTACAACATATATTGCATCAGCTTAATCGTTAAAATTACTTAACTTCTAGTTATGTTTATTTTATTCGTGTAACACAATAGAGCTTCTCTGTGTCATTTGTTTGTTTGTTTTTTTTTCTTTCTTTTTTTAACTTTATTTTAATGCTTAAAAAAAATACTTTGCATAATATTTCTGTTTTTGATCGTTTGTAAAGAAATTAGAAATAAATGTTAACGCAATAATTTAGTTTAAAAAAAAAAAAATTAAATTTTTATCTTTTCTTGCTTGTTATGTTTTTTAGAAATTGAATCTACCAGGTGACGTATGTTATGAAATCCTCTGATTATTTATTATGGATTATGAGAAAGTATTTACAGTTACGAACGAAAGAAAAAAAAAGGTGATATTTGATTTTGTTTTGGATTTCATATGAATGTTGAAACGAAAGTTTTTGTGAAATCAATTAAAACCAGCAGCCATATTTCTCTTAGTGGTTTTATTTTAATTATTTCATTATTTTTATAATTGTCAACAAAATCGATTCTACCATATTTCTATGATTTTTTTTATTTACAAAATATACAAGAGTCTTTTCACTTTTTGTTTATAATATTTCCTTTCAGATGGTTAAAAATTTATTTTTGTTCGCCAGATTTAAATAAAATTTCATTTATTCAACGACGAAGACTATGTTTGCTTGTTTTGTTTAATTTATTCATTCATTCATTCATTCTGCTTCTCACAACTACTAATTTTTGTGATTAACCTAATTTTAGTAAATAATATTCAGAAGACATCCCCGAAGTCCGATAGCAATTTTTGCTTCATTTCACTTTAGCTTACCATTAGAAGAAAGAAAAATACTTTTATTTGCCCGGCAGCTTATTTTTGCTTTACAAATTTAAAATTCATAAATCATAACCAAAATGGTACATTGTTAATAAATATTATTTATAAGATAAGTCAGGATTTTATTGTCTGATGCAGGATATCTTGTGCTAGTTTTGGTTTCAATCGTCGTCGTGCTATCTTCTGTCCAAGATTGTAATCTGTTCCAGCTTCGGCAATTGTAGCTTACATTAAAAATCCAATAAAAAAGACTAAAACTGGCAATCGGTGCATCCAGCAATATCCGCAAAATAAACCTCAACTTATTGTGCGCCATGCGTCTAACCATTCAAAATTTTTGCACCGTAATTTTAACAGTCCGGGATTGATAAACTGCCAAATAAATAATGATAATTGTCAGACATGCGTCGCATCATATTATTATTATTATTAAGGTACGTTTCTTAAAAAAAAGAATATTTAAGGAGGAACACTTATGCAACTTATTTACACTCTTTTCAATTCATTTACATTTAAAATGATAATTTTGTTTTTAAACTTATAATTTTTCCATTTACTCTCTACAGGTGGTTGGGGGGGGAAAGGAACAACGTACCAAAACCAAGTATTTAGAGAAGTGATTACCTTGTAGTCAAGAAGAGTGTGCCAATAACATTAAACCAACCTCCCCACATATATTTGAATTTTATTACCACAAATTCTGTATAAATATTTAAAATCAAATTTTCATTTTTTTTTTTTTAATTGCTTAAAATAAAAGTGATAGAAAGAACTAAAACATACATCTGGGCCAATTGGCATTCCAGTTTTCAAGAAATCGTTATAATCAACTTCGAGAAAATTCCCCCCAAAAAAGACTCAAGAACTTATTCTAGTAAAGTAGCAATTTCGTTTTTCTACAAATTTGGAATTTAAGCAATGCTTCTTTAGGTTTATTAATGTTATTAGGGAAGGGAATAGTATAAGTGGTTAGTGGGCTGGAATCCCACGCGGAGGACCCGTGTTCAACGAGTCCCAGCTGTGCTGCCCTTAGATTTTTTTTTTCCTTCCTAGGAGACTGTACAGCTCGCTGTCCGGAGGCCGGCAGTGCACTGAGAAGGCTCCAGGGGCTAATGATCATAGATGTTAACGCGTCTTAAATTAAAAAATAATAATAATGTTATTATATAAGGTTCAATCATACATTGTATAATAAGTATTACTTTAGAGGAAAGCTTAATGTTAAACTGTACTCCCACAAACAACAACATCAAAAAAATCATTTTTCCCGAGAAAATGCGCAAATAAAAGTGATACAATATTTTTATGTGTGTAGATAATGATTTATAATAAGAAGTGTAAAGAAAATCGTGGGAACTGTTTTCGAGCAAAACTAAAACAAAAAAAAATAAAAAAAAGCATTCAGTAAAGTCAAAACTTCCGGTTGATGAATTTTGCCCTGAAACCTTCGTGTCAGATGCGATACCAATAACGGAATGACAAAAATTTGAGCTAAGCAGTGCTCTTTTTTCTTTTTTAATATATTTTTTCTCAGAGAGAGTGAGAGACGAGAGAGAGAGGGGGACCATTCCCCTCCCCCCAATTTTGTACTCAGGGGAAAGCATGTATTTGCAATGAAAAGTCAAGTTCAGAAATATAGCGCGATCGCAATACTACCTCTTCAAGAGAAAGTAAAAATATATTTATATAATACAAATAAATAATATTTAAATATATCTGATGCCTTCCAGCTATGCGGAACCAACCACTACAAATATTTAAATATATAAAATAAACAGAGGATAAACAGAATTATAAAAGTTCATAACAATTATTCTATAAGTTTATATAAGAACCAGTTATAATATGGTTATATTAAACTGGATATTAAAGTGAAATTTTTTTTTAAAAGAAAAATATTTAAAATTAAACGGACCATTTTCATTGTGAAATTTTCAGAAAATATCTATAAAAAAAAAAATATTAATGTTAATTAATTATTTATTATTAATAAATTATTAATGTTAATGAAAAATATTTTAATTTTAAATTATTGTAATCATTGTGTTATATTTTATAAAATACCATATTTATCTTTATTAAAACGAAAAGAAAATGGTAATAAAAATAAATTCAGAAATAATATAAAGTAAAATATAAAAATGCTTCAGAAAATAATGTTTTTTTTTTTGTTTTTTTTACCACTGAAATATATATCATTAAATGTAATTGGTTAAAGAAGAAAGTAGGTTAGGTAAAGGAAAAAAAAAGAAAAGAGTTATATTTTTATAATGAATTTTCTATAGGACTATAAAGCCGGTGGTGGATTGGGATCGTTCATAATTGAAAAGAACTTGAAGCAGTCCAGCTTTTCAACAAACTTTATCGTAGGTCAACCAGCTCTGTTAGGTACAAAGCCTGTCGCACACTGTTTCTATATTTATTTTTCTTACCCTGAATTTCTATAGTTTTCCTTTATATAAGTATTATATTTCTTTTTTTTTTTTTTCCTATTGTCTATGTTTAATCTTGGATTTAGACTTTTTTTTTTTGTAATCTTTTCTTTTCTTTCAATAAATTATTTAGTTATGTTGTGTATTTTTTATTCTGTTACTGTTTGTATATTGTTGTTGCCACTAAAATACTAGGTCGTATAAGACTGTTTTTTTTTTTTTCTTCTTCTTCTTAGAGTCATTAATAGATAAGTGAGCTAGTTAAAATTGTATGTAAGTCTCATATTTTTACCTTGTTTCCCCACATAACTCGCGTATTCTATGTGATAAAAGTTATGTAATAAACATCAAAAATTTTTTCCATGATAAATGCTGGTTTTGGGCATTCCAGGATGTTTTGAAAACAAATATTATGTTATAATATTCTGCACTTCGCAACGTCTATTTTAGTCAAAAATGTTTAGAATCCTTTAAAGACCATAAAATGAAGCAGTCTAATAACACAGAAAAAAAAGCTCTCATATTTTCCTGTATTATGGACACAATTATCCACAAAATAAAATTAATTTGAAAATTTTAAGTTCCCAACCATTCAAAACGTCTTCTATCCAAAATCTTTACAAATTCACCACCATCCGAACTTGTATTAATTTTAAAAAAGGACAAAGAAATCATTACTTCAATTTATAATAATTTTTTTTTTTAACGCTAAATAAATTGATTCTCGCCAGTAATTTATTCTTCCAAAGTTTGTAATTGCCAAGCCGTACTATAAAAAGTACTGAAGAACTCCTGGGGTCATCAGTTGTATCCGAAACATAGAGTAAACAAAGAATTCTTTTTTCTTTAAAAAACTTCTCTGGCTATTGTCATACAAACATCCTATAAACCCATAAACACTTCGTTTGATACATTTTATTTTTGGGACGATTTAGGGAAATGAAAAATGCCGTCTTGCTTTGCTCAAAAAGGGTTGTTTTTTATTATAGTTTAAATTCTCCCACCTCATCATCATATTGAAACCAGAAACATTTTTAGTAAAAAGTAAAAAAAAAATCTTAAGTTTAAAAGAAATCAATAATAACTTTTTTTTTTTTTTTAATCGCTGCAAGAAGCAAGTCGTTTGAATAATTCACACCCACTATTTTCTCCAAGAATTTGAGCATTATATATAATGATTTATACATCTTTTTAGTGCTTTTAAGAAGGTATACATCAATTAAATCTTACACTTTTATGCTTAGAACGTCGGGCTGTTTAATGAGAGGTTTTTTTTTTTCTATATCTTAAAATAAAACTTGAAACTTTGGAAATTTACGCGACTTTCTCTTACAAATTTGGGACATATAGAAGCTTGGTTTTATTACTTACTACTTAATTATTGAAATTATTAATTAGTAATTATTAATATTTACTTTTTAAAATTAAATATTAGTTTTATGTGGATGGGGGAGGGATTTTTAAAATAGAATGAAATACCAGTGTAGATTGTAGAGGAAAACCATAACTTCTACGAAATCTTTTTTGAAATAACTTTTCTGAGAAAAGTTTGAAATGAAAACAAAGACCTGATTTGAGTTCGTATAAAAAGTTACAAGTAAAATGGTTGGTAAGTTTGCGAGGAGAAACTTGCGAAAAACCGTGCTTATGATTAAGATCTTAAACTTAATAAACAAATTAATTTAGGATTGTGATAAAAGTGGCCTGGATAAAAAAAAAAAGATTACGATAGTTTTTGCCGTGTTTAATAAGTAAAGGCAATCTGACAATACAGAAAACAGTGTCAGCATGATTGTCCGTTTATGGTATCATTTGTCTCTCTCTCTCACACAGTTCATATTGTGCTTAACTTGCAAAATTATTGATTTGTTGTTTTATTTATAAGTTTTCTCACTGATTTATACACTGAGTAATCCGTGGTTATGGAATATATGGGAATGGTAACTTTAACCAGCCAAATATGATGATATTACCATAAGAGCACTTATTTTTTTGCTTTTTCATTTTATTCCCACGATTTACTATGCGCCTTGTAACCTGTAACTTTTTACCTTCTCTTATTGCTACAAGAGGAAGTACTGTCTCCGTGTCAACGTAATTGTTTTTTTTTTTACCGGAAGTATGTGTTTTTCAAAATATATATTTTTATATAATAATGAACATATTTTTTATTATTACTAAGCTTTTATTTTCTGCATATCAAAGCCCACATCTTAGATTTATGAAGTTCTTTTTACTTTTTCTTACTCCCTAGTAAGATGAAGTATTGCGATCGTGCCAGATTTTCGAACGATTGAGTTTTTAGCGGATTTTATATCCCCCCCTGAATACGAAAAAAAAAATGGTTTTTAGCGAATAGTCTGAATCTGTGTGTTAATAAGAATATCTTTACAACGAAAAGTCGTAGAAAGCTCAAAATTGTTCCGTTTAGATACTAGCACCGTATTTTAGATAAGAAGGTTTTGGGGCAAAATCCATTAACCGGAAGTTCTAGGATTTTCTTTAAATTTCGTATACTGTCTACACACATAAATAAATTCCTATTTTTTTTTTTTACTTTCTCTCACTCCTAGTAAGAGGAAGTATTTGTAATCGTGTCAAATTTTAGATATCATGTTTTCACCGGAAATATCCGTTTTGAGGTTTCCTGAGTCCAAAAAAGTGGTTTTCAGCAAGTGGTGTATGTATGTAAACAGTATAGCTCAAAAACGAAAAACCATAGAAAGTATATTCCGTTTATTTATATTCCCTTTAGATATCGCCATGGGATCTGAGAGTACGTTATCTTCAAAATTTCTCAACTGGAAGTACCACTTTACTAGTGTTTTTTTTTACGTTTTTGCGATTTTGCTCAAAAAATGGCTCGGACGATTTTCTTTAAACTTGGAACATCAACCACACATACAAAGAGATACAACTTTTATTTGAAACATTTCTCCGAGAAAATGCATTTAAGGGCAATTTTGGGGGAGAGGTTTCCATCTAAAGTGCTGTTTTAGTTTATTAGACAATTCTGTCAACTAAATAATGTTAATTAAAATTAAATATGTTGTTGAAATTACGAGTTTGAAAAAAAATCGGTTATCCGGAAGTGCGTTTACTTTACCACTTTACTATTACTAAATGATTTATTCTCTTTTTCGCAATTTTCTCAAAAATGGCTCCTACGATTTTCTTGAAACTTCGTATATAAACTAAACATGCAAAGATCTACAACTTTTATTTAAAACATTTCTCTGGGAAAATTCATTTAATGGCCACTTTTAGGGGAGGGATGGGATTATGTTTTTCTCTAAAGTGCTATCATAGTTGATTATACAATTCTACCATCCAAACAAAGTTAATTAGAAATAAATAGATGGCCAAAATTCCGAGTTTTAAGAAATTTAGTAAACCGGAAGTGCGCTTTTACTGAACAGTTTTTTCAGTTTTCGACGAATTTCTTTAAATTTGGTACACTAACTATAAAATTTGTCAATTATAATTTTGAGAACAGGAGTAAGAGAAAGTTGTGTGAGTGTTTCACACCAGATTTTTTTTTTTTTTTCTTTTCCCGGGAAAATTGATTTTTTGCGGATTCTGGAGGAAATGTTGCGTTTCTTCATCCTTTTAAAGTACCATTTCAGTATAATATATAGTATTACCAACTACACAATATTAATACACCTTAGAAGCATTGATAGAATTTCAAATTTGAAGGAAATCGATTAACCGAAAGTGCGATTTTTACAGAATAGGTCTTAGTTTTTTTGTTGGAATACATTTTTTCGAAAACGGTTATTACGAACGATTTTCTTTAAACTTGCTGCATAGATAGAAATGTATCTGTTAGATTTGAGACAATTTTCACAAAAAAAAAAAAAATCATTTTAGAAGGATATTTATTGGAGGTTACCTTAAACCAGTTTACCTTAAATTTTAGATTTGCATAATCTTTCTTGGATTTAACGTAGGCCATTCAGATATAGAAGTGAAAAATCCGCATTACCTTTTAATGAAAATTTCTTGAATAATTATATTAATTAGAGCAAGAGAAAGTTGTGGGTATTTATTTTGAATTTAAATAATTTATACTATCGTCTTCTATAACGGAAATTCTATGGAATCGAATAAAATAATAATTCTGTATTTACTTTACATATAGCGTATGGAATTAAAGAAAATTATATCATAGGAAAAGGAAATGAGTGAAAAGCGTTGGGGAGGAGTCCTATTTATTAGATGGTGGTTAGGAGATGAGTACGTGTATTAAGTATAGTGGTTGCTAAGTGACACATCTCATTATTACCCTACCATGGTCTACATGTTATGTAGATGTGTAAGTATGTGAGGTGGTGTATGACATGATGGTACCGTTGGTATGGCGGGAGGTGTATACTGTTTTGTTGTGTATTGTACTCTAGATAGAGAGAAAGTGGTTGGCAGGAGCGGCCTGACTGCCCCCGTATATTGGCCGTGGACCATGGACAGTGGGAAGAAGTGTGAGAGTATGTGGGGACGTGATACTGGATAGCCCGCCTCCCCATCACTGTGTTAGTGTATGGTCGAAAAGGCAATATCTGATGACCCATATATGGAAATGATGATCCATATATTACACTACCGTTGTAATATACGACGCTAGCGTTCAGTGTTGGACACACTAAATCATACAAGTACAATCGACGAGATGTACGCCCTCCTTGTTTTTGTTGGGTGGGAGGATTTAGTGTGTGGCGCGTGTGTCGTAGTTGGTTCGTAAGCGTTGGTGGTGGTGAGGAGACAGAGGTATCTCCAGCCCTCTCTTCTTCATATCTTGCTGTATGGCCAATATTCGCGAACACTACACTAACTGTATTCGTATATTCAATGAGGGCGAAACTGGTCTGACAAAGATATTAACTATCTATAGAATATCAATAGCTTTTAAAACTCACAGCGATTCTTTTTATACATTTAACATATTCTATAAATAGTCATTGTATAAGCTACATTGTCCAACTGGATTTATGAATATGGAAAACACTATCAAACGTCTATTTATTCACGCTTCAAATATCGAGTCCCCTTCAAATCAAAATATTGGAATATGTTTGTAGAAATTATAAACGTTACTGTTTCAAATATTTCCAATGTTTTTTTGGAAGAGCTATCCAAACTTTTATGGCCCGGAGACTTTGTTTTTGGAAAAATAGTAAAGTTTCGCGACATATTCGCTTGCAATGTAATTTTAATTTTAAAGTTAACGTTTTCAAATTATCCAACTCTCTTACATTGCCTTGATATGGTTGCAGCAATCACTGTTTTCAAATCGAATGGCTCTTCCCCCTACGCTATACGAAAAAATTTCTTTATTACCTTCTCTTTGGGTAAGAGGAAGTATTGCATCGTAACAAACTTTCGATATCAAGCATTTCACCGGAAATGCACGTTTTGAGATGCACGTTATTCTACTTATACTTTTAGTAATCCTGGATATATTCTTGGAGGGGGTGGTTATAATTCTAATATAGAGGAGTTTCAATTGTTAACTAATCAGTTTTTACGACCTAAACAAGAGAAAAGTGATCCTTCTTATCATTACAATAATAAACAGTTGCTTTCTTTGATTGATGTATATTCGAAAGTTAAATTGGAATCAATTACATTTAAAATATGCAATTTTGTTGTAATAGATATTACAATATACAGTGATAAACATTTAAGCGATGAAGCTAGGTATTCATTAGCTAATTATTATGTTCAGAAATATCGCGATGAAAGTTCTTCACTTCTTATGCCTGAAATAGATAGTATTGCTGATATTGGTATAATAGAGCAGACATTGAATTCTGCTGCAATGGAGTATATTCATTTGAACAATGTAACATGGAATGATGTAAAAATGGATTATACCACTTGGGGTGATAACCGTGCTACAACCAGCATGCCGAGGAAAATTGTCAAACCGTCAACTGTTATGTATCATATTTATAAGCCGTACTGTAGTCAATATATTGCCAGTAATGGCGTTTTCGGTGCTGAATCATTTCTGTCATGGATGGGTACTATGAAAGCCTATAGAACGCCAAGTACTTTTTGGGATCGTCCATATAACAATTTTGAAGCTTTTTCGGATGCGGATAGATTTAGATTAAACTTTATATTATTTACTTACGAATGTATAACTAGTTATAAGTACAAATTTTGTGGTTTAAAATATAGTAATGTAATCATCTATGTAATAAATTGATTTATTTGTAGATGGATTTGTTTATTGAATACTTACCTAATGGCACTTTGCATAGGAGACTGGCAAGGATTGCTTACTGCTCATTGGTAGAATATAATGAGTTTAAGGATCTCCCCCAGAAAAATTTTGCGGCATCATTTAGAATGATGATATTTGGCATGACTATCTAAGAAAGCATCTGCTGAATAGGATAGGAAGGTCGTCCCAAATGTCTACCTGCTCCCTCTGTGACACAGGACCACCAATGGAGTGCAGGGAGCACATTCTCACGTGTTGTACCCTACGATTACATCTTGACGAGCCTAGTAAGTGTGAGCTAAGCTGTTGTAAATTAAGTGAATTATTAAATTTATTACAAAAATTCCAAATTCCTCTTGTCTCCCAAGACTTTAGAAGACGAATCTAGTAGAAATCCTTTTGTATAGAGATGGATGGCTTCGTACACCTCATTCTATGCGAAGGTTCCACAATTGTAAGTCCCATTTTGAAACACCAGTCAACATTTTGGGGACTACTGACAGATAGCATATCACGTTTATTTATTATGGAACACTGCAATTAGCAGGGAATGATTTTTTTTTGTTTCAATAAATAGATGCATTAAAGATTTTAAAAAACATCTTACTAGGTAGTCTTGGAATTTTGCTATCAGAGAAAGTGTTTGAGAAGTTAAAACTTTATCAATAAAGGTGTTGTTTTTTTTTTCACCTATAAATTAGAAAAGATAGATAAATCTGAATAGAGGCAATCTGATCATTACGGCAAGAGATCAATGGAAATACGCCAGGTTGTTAGACAACCTCAGAAAAAGGCACCGAGAGAGTGAGAGAAAATCTGAGATGAAAGATCGATAGGCTGAGACAGTCTATCTATCTATCTCTCATTCCTAGGTTAGTTATAGGTTCTCAATGAATTATCCAAAATTCTGTCAAACTATTTTCTCTTAAGGATTGACAAAAAAAAAATCATAATATTATTGCTATGGTTGTGAATGGCTCTTTCCTAGTGCGCACAATTGTTACGTTCAGTTCCTAGTTGTCACGTGAATGTTTGGTCGATGAATATGGGAGAGGTTAACATGATTTGAGTGATGGGCAGAAATATTATTAATAAAGCTGAGAAAAAAGTAAATAGTAGAAGAAAAAAATAAATGAAAACTCATTAAAGTGTAAGCTATTTGTGGAGGGTTATATATATAACTTTATATATATATAAAGAATAACAGTATAGAGGGGAATGGGTAGGGTTGTAGAGTTTTAGTGTAGAAGAGAAAAGAGACTGTATTATGCAGATGAGAGGGTCGCCACTCGGAGGCAATTATTCAAATATTGTCATTAATATGCTCTAGCTGGCCAGAGAGTCTCGGTGTGTCCACTTTACCATGCTAATACAGGCCAGTGGATGGCCGTGCACAGCACCTACTTGTCATTAGTGCTCGTCCAAAAACAACATATACACAGACACACACACACACACACACACACACACACGTACACACAACTCTTCTATCTCCTTCAACATCATCAACATCATCGTCGTTCCACCACTCACCTCCCACGTCGGTATACCTCCGGCCACATTCAAACTGATTTTGTGTTTTTACACTACCATTTCTTTTTATTCCGTTTTTTTCATTTTTTTTTTATAAAGTTTCTCCTACGCTTGTAGAGAAACAACTTTTCTACACAAACTAACTATAACAGTTGCCCAATAAATAATATTTTATGTATAAAAGTAAATATTCTGTAATGCAATATTATAATGGTGAATACAGTATATCCCATCATTCCATACTATGTCGTTCATTTAAATAATGTTAGCTTTAATGATTTTTTACAGCAAATAGTGCTGAAGAGCAGTTAGTTATTGGTTCTTTCCTGTTGGCTTCCACTTTTGCCCATCTTTATTTATTTATTTATTTATTTATTAATTAACAAGCTTATAGGTGCAACATCTTTAGCCCGGAGTTGCTACAAATGAAAAAAGAACTTAAAGTACACATTCCATGAATTAAAGTAATAAAGTACAAATAATAACAGACAAGACAAAAAAAAAAGTACATAATTGAGGTGATGAAAAACTAAGGAAGAACAAACAAAAATAACCAGACCGGTACATAAACAAAAAAGAATGACCCAAATGACATCATTCGTTTATCAAAAAACTTTTAATTTTTAAAGCCTCAGAAACATAGTTATAAACATCACAAATTTGTAATTTAGACACAATTGATAACAAGGTCTGGTACTAATGTTGGGGAGGTGACAAGGAATCAATATACTTTGCTAAGTAATATGTACGTAAAACTTGGTAAACGGGGCAGTCAAATAGAAAATGGATTAAAGAATCGGGGGCCAAGTCATGGCACAGACTGCAGATAGTATTGCTGTCAAAAACATATTTAATGCCATTACAGTACAGAGTTGCAATTTTAAGGTTTGCTAATCTTAGCTGAAGTAATAATCCTTAATAAATTAATTGAACAACTCCAATCTAAATAATTCTCTGTTAGGCCTAAGGCGCTTAAATTTCTGTACTGTGCATTAAATCTGCAAGAATCTACAACATAATGGATATCTTCACTTAAACACATATTTTTAAATCGTAATATTAGATTCTTGAGCTCTCGTTTAATGACCCATTGGTCCAAGGATAGTAAAATTTCTGCCGAACCTATAGGTGTTAAGAAGCTATTCAATTTAGATATCCAGTTATACTTACAAAAAGCACCATGTAAATGTTTTTGGTAAAGAACTTCAAAGCAGATTCTGGGCCGTCTTCCTGAAGGCATTTTCAGAATTTTTAATAAAAAATTTAACATTAATTTAAAAACAGCAACTTTCAATGGGTTAAGTCCAAATTCTAATCTAATAAAACTATTAGGGGTGGAAATATTTAAATTAAAGATTCACTTTATAAATTGGAGCTGTACTTTCTCAATTTGATTAACAAAATCAACTGCCCCCAAATCTGTCCAGCATATAACAAAGTTAAAGTAATTAAAGCATTAAGCAGTTTCTTTCTAACTTTATTAATTTTTGCCCATCTTTAGCGAAATAAAGCAGTTTTGATCACTTTTAGCACAATCTGATGGTTAGTGGACACTTTAAGTAATTTTCGTGCACTACCTTTTTGTATTTTCTCTAACTGCTGTTAGAGAGGAAGTACTGGGATCATGCCGAATTTTCGAAATTGAGTTTTGACTAGAAATAAACGTTTTAAAATCCCCTGAGTACAAAAAAAGTGGTTTTTAGAAAATGGTATGTGTGTATGTGTTTTTTTATATTTTTTTTTTAAATTACTTTATACCACATGCTCCATATACATTTATTACATGTGTTTGCTTACAATAATACTTTACATGTAATAATAATAAAAAGTTCTAATAATTTTACTGAAATATAAATATAATTATAAATGAATAGTTCCCAAATAGTTTATTAAAGGTAGTAAATTACTAGTTATTTGCACGATGCACTTAATGAAGCTCACTAATTAGTTTGTATCTTGATAGTATTTATAGAGTGGACAAATTCATCAATGACTATTCGCGATATTAACTCTCGTTTCTGGTGTGGCCAATTTTTCCCCATTGATACTGCCTTTTTTTTCAGTCATACTGCTTACACTGAAATATTAAATGGTGCCTAGCTACATCGCCGCCCAATAGTCCAATCCAGTTGAGATAAGTCCAAAATGTGTGTGTGAGTGTGGGGATATGTGGGGAAAAAAAATTTCTCAAAAATGAAAAGTTGAAGGACGCTTAATTAATAAACTCTTGGTATTTTGTTCAGATACTTACAATCGCATTTTTTTTTTTTTTTTTATAGAATTTCCTACGCTTGTAGAAAAACAACTTTTCTACACAAACTAACTATAACAATTGCCCAATAAATAATATTTTATGCATAAAAATAAAAATTTTTGTAATACAATGTTATCATGTGAATACAGTATGAATACGAAGATTTCGGACAAAATCCATCAATCGGAAGTGACACATTACTACTAAATTTATTTTTTTTCCAATTTTTTGTGATTTTTTTCAAAAATGACTCCAAAGATCTTCTTTGAACTTTTCATATCAACAACATGTACAAAGCAGTTACAACTGTTATTGAAAATTCATTTAATGCGCACTTATGGGGAGTGAGGTGAGGTTATGGTTCCCTCTAAACGGCTATTTCAGTTTTTTTTTTACATAATTCTATCATCTAAATAATATTAATTATATAATTAAATAAGTTGTCGAAATCTCGAGTTTGAAGAAAATCGGATGACCCAAAAGTGCAGCTTCATTGAATAGGTTTTTCAGTTTTTTTTATGATTTTCTCCATAAAAATGCCCGACGGTTTTAAACACTAATAAGTATAATTGTAAATGTGAAGAAAATCTGGCATTTCGCAGTAAGAGAAAATCGTGTGAGTGTTTCACACCAGATTTTTTTTTTTAAATCAAGTTTATAAAAAAAATAATAATAAGACATTTTTATTTTCTCTTACTCCCTAGTAAGAGGAAGTATTGTAATCTTGTCAAATTTTCAATATCGAGTTTTCACCGGAAATATTCCGTTTTGAGGTCCCCTGAGTCCCAAAAAAGTGGTTTTTAGCAAATGGTTTTGTGTGTGTGTGTGTGTGTGTGTGAGAGAGAGAGAGAGTGTGTGTGTGTGTGTGTGTGTGCTTTAAAATGAAAAAACGTAGAAAGTTGAAAGCGTCCGACATGGTGGCAATAGAGAGTGTTTTGCGAATGGAGGCTGTCCAGAGAAGGATGATACAACTTAGCTCCTTGGCAAAACAAAAGTTGAGGAAAGGAGATTAATTGAAACTTCGTTTCATCTTCTTGGGGAGTGTTGGCATTATTGCTCATAAGTGTAATCGTTTTGGTATGATGTGTATTTGTAGTAGCACGAGCGGTTTCTTATTAGGGCTTGTATGGTTGTTTGAGATAGAAGTAATAAGAATAATTAAGAACACACTGGTAGATTAATTTAAATATATTATCTTTAAGAGAAATTAAGTATTTTGAATATCACACTAAAAACTTATAATAAATTCTTATAACTTGATACTGGTATAGCTCTGATGCTTCCACCTTGATTTTTAGCACAAGTCTGTCTTTAAAACAATCTCTTCTCTTTGTTCCTTCAATTCCTCTCCTGTGAGGAGAAGGGGTAGTACAATGCCATAATTGTTCTTGAACCGTACCAGTAACTGGACTTGTATACCTGGCTTGCCCTTTTGCAAGGGAATGTCACATTTCTGATTTTTTTATAAATTAATATTATTTCCAAGTTTCTTGCATCCATCACATAAGCAATTCCTGAATTTTAGTTCTTGTAATTTATTAGTACAAGTTTGAATACAATGCATATTAGGTCATTTTTTTGTTCTTTCATAAGGCAGGCCCCGAGTTCCAGATTAGGTTAGGTTAGGTTCGTCGAAGACGAATCCATAAAACATATTAATCAATTGGTTCAATGACATTTACAGTTGTTTTTTTTTTTCTTCTTAAGAAATAATATTATTTATGAAACTTGCTTAAGTAATTTGAAATGTTGATTATAGTCGTATATTATAATACATATTACCATAGCGTGATTGCATTAGATTTATAAATTATTTAAAAAGTAATTACGATATAATAATGTCCTATACAGTAAATTTTCATAAAAGGAAAAAGTTTTTATTAATATGTGGTCTCTTTAGTATAAATCTCGCAAGTTTCTTTTGTAAGTGCTTCTCTATAGTCCTTTTGTATGTCGCGTGATGATCTGCAATAACTTAACGGATTTATCGATTTTACTCAATATTCTAAAACTAATATTTTATATTGTATAGAATAGGGATTTTGTAATTACAGTTGTTATATAATTATTATTTGGTCACAAAAAATTTTTTTCTGAGAAACTCATCTTTGCCAAGGAGTTTCCTTCATGTTTATGGTTCAGCGGTTGGGAACAAGTTATAGGTAAATAGTAATTTACACTTTTTGTTTAGGAAAATAATGATTCTCTTTGTGTAATAAACTGATTTTTGCTCTGCGCAAATCTGTGATATCGCTCTGTTTTAACAAAATACATTCTGATGATGTGCGAACGCCCGAAACTGGTCGATGACCACAAAATGAAGCAGGATATCTCGGAAAATATCTTTGATGAAAAAAGAATACTTTTGTAGAAGACAGCTTTTCCGATTATTTGATCTTTCAGCCTTCTCCTCACCTATCATAGAGCATAATATGGTGATGCAGTATATTAAGGAAAGGTGGCTAGCTAAATAATGACAATTCCACAACTGCTGCAATATCGGTAAACAAAATTATGGGTGTAGCTTTTTCTGTTTTATAGTATGTTGACAATTTTTCTGCTACCCTTCTTTGCAGTAGTGTATTTCGACGAACCTGTAATTTAGATAAATAAATTTTATTTTACACATTCACTAACCAGTCCTAACGATAACTAATTTATGTTACTTGAGGGGTCCAGGATAAATGGGTAATTGCAAAGTGGGTCACTTGCAAACAAATAAGTAATCAAAATTCATCGCTAAATGATGCAGGCTTGTGAATCGACTCACAATAATTAAGGCCTTAGTGTGCTATTTTCGTTTAGTATTACGAGTACATTAGAAAAGGGATAACATAAAGTATAGAGATCCTTCAATAAAATATTGTCGAGTCCTTCGATTAAATATTTTAATCCTTGCTAATCTAAATCCATTATGTCAATTCCTATTTTTACTTGGAAGTTTATCTTTAGATTAGAGGATATCAGACTAACTATCGTAATGCCGGAAACCTCGTCTCTAACTCACAGAAGGAAGAAAATCCATAAAACTTCCTAGTTTTGATGTATCATATAAATAATCAAAGGAATATAAGACCCTTCAGATTTTACTAGCAATTGCAGAGCACTCAGACGCCAATTAATACATAATGAGTTCAAACCCGAGAACCCCGTTGCCCGCAATCGCTGAAACTCTCCGAACTCAAGATATGTTTTTCTTGGTGACTCTTGATGATAAAATTATTTTTTCTCGAGAAGTTTTTAAAGAAATAGTTTTCATATTATAATAAATTTGCTGATATAACATCTCAACACTTTTTGTCACTTCGTTGGTCCGATTTCGTTCCTTTTCTTTAGAGAATGATACTAGATGCATCTAGTCACTCTAGAACCTATTGTTATTTCTAAAGTCAAAGGAAGGCGAAACTCAGAAAAGCAGAAAAAAAAAAAACAATGCTTGGTATGGATGGATACTTGCGAACTAATTCTTCACACGAACTGATTTCCCATCAGAGTTGGGCAAAACGTAATTTCAATTACAATTACGATTTCTTACCAGTTATTGTAATTTGAAATTGCAGAAATAAATTTACAATTACATATAATTGTAATTGGTAATTGCAATTACTTTCTGAAGCATTGTAATTAGAATTGAGCCAAAGTAATTCAATTCCATATACAATTACATATGATTGTAATTGTACTTCTGCAATTACAAGTAATTTTGATGCAATTACAAGTATTTGCAATTATTAATGCCAAAATGGCACTTAAAAAAAGTAATTAGATACAATTCAAGAGGCTGAATTCTCCTGAAATTGTTGCCAATTTATAATGATAATTGGGAGATCAAATTTATTTAACCCAAGAGATTATTGAGTGGAAATGTTGCAGAGTTTACTTTTGTTCAATTAATCAATTTTTTTTTTTGTAGGTATTTGTATTTGTAATTCTATTACTCTGAAAATACAAGTATATATCATTGTAATTGAATTACAAGTAATTGTAATTGTAATTACATTACCTAGCGGACAAGAAGTAATTGTAATGGAGAGCCTCAATTACAATTACAGTAATTGAAAGAAGTAATAGCAATTACTTAAAATTGGATATTACAATTACTTCCGTGTAATTGTTCTTTGGAACCAGTTATTTCTATATTTTGGACCATTTAACTGTATTCCTATTGAAAGTACCGTCCAATTTTGCTTATGTAATTGAAGGTGTAATTAATTGCTGCCCAACTCTGTTTCCCATTATAAAACTTTTGTTGTAATCGAGGTAAATTTATAAAAATTTTACTTTCATCTTCAAATAATTCTTTTGAAAAATATAAAAAAAAAAAAAAAAAAAAATATATTAAATGTTTATAAAATAAATTTGATACAAAAATTTAAAATTATATTTCATTTAAAGTAAATTTGTAAGCTTAATTATTTAAAATTGAATAACCAAATGGTTGTTGATTAAAATGTAAAGATAAAATTAGAATCAGCAGAGCACAAACACATTTTACTGTATAAAATACTTGGTCAAGTTTGAATGTATTAGTGTGTTAGAAAGAGGCAATGAATAGTGGGGATTTATAATAGCCGCCTGTTTCAGTGGCAAGCAAGAATAACATCAACTCCGCCAGAGTAGAGTAATTATAATAAGATTTCTTCTATCGGTTAACAGCCAGCATTAAGAAAAGAAGAGTAACGCTTTATATGGAGGGTAATTACTTAATTAGTTACCTGTTTAATTAGACATCCCCATGTCAGTGAGAGTTGATCATAGTAGGAGAAAGGACGAAGTGGTTGAATTCAAAGGAACTAGAAGAAGAATAATAAGACAAAGAAGAGAGAGAGATTGGACGAATGGACCAGAGTCATTAGGAATCGGACAAATGCAAAGAATGTTACAGATTACTCCTTCTAAGAATTAAATGTTTTATATAATCTTTCTCTTTCTCTAATTCTTAACAAGTAATTAAGATAAACAGGGTTTGGAAAAAAAAAAGGCAAAAATTTTCGGACATATAAATGATACATTTCATCATAATGTCTTTTTATTTTTATTTCTTTATATATATATATATATTTATATCTGTATGATATATTTTTTTAATTCTTTCAATTCTTTATTTACAACTTTATTGATGGGTCAGAATTTTTTTTCTCTCTCTCTTTCTAACTGCATTAATTTTTTGAAGTATTTCAAAGGCTTTGTCTCCATCTTTTCGTCGGTCTGTTTTTTCATCAAACATACTTCATTGTTTTTTGTTTAACTATTTTTAGATAACATTCTCAAACATTTTTGTTTTTGTTTTTATTAATCATCTTATGAATTTTTAAGAGTTTAGTTATCCTTTTTTTTTGCGCCATAAATGGTTGAGGAATTCCCAAGTAAAAATTCGAGCTCGTTAATAAAAAAAGAATCCATTCGTTTCCTTTTATTTATTTTTTATCCATCATGGACTGTTTTAGTGCACTGTTTAGTTAATTATAATAATTAAAATGTGCTTTTAATTTATTCATCAGATATCCATTTTTTTTATTTTTTTTATTTTTATACTTTTATTGATATTTACAACTGTGTATGTGTAATACAATAAGCAAAAATGATAAGAACACAATGATGTGTGCACATATATGAGCGACATGATTCATTAATACATGTCCCTTAATGTTTTACTGGGACATTTTATTAATGAATGAGTAAGTCTTAATCAAGCCGAACTAATTTAAAAAAAACCGCGCAATGAATACCAATCCTGTGACATTCACCAAATTCCTAGCAAAATTATCCATGCTACAACCCACAATGATTTAAAAATTCCCTTTTTTCAAAGAAATCATATTTTCCTGTTATACAAAATTGTATGGATCTCTCAAAATGCCTCTCCGAACAAAGAATCTAACCTTTTCTTTCTCTGACAGAAAATTTTTTTGAATTGAATGATTTCTGAAGTAATTCGTTTGAATGTACACATTAAATTATTATTATTATTATCATTATTAGGAAGTAAGGAGGCTCTCCAGGAAGGAGAGGAATCGGAGGACTTGCGGGGCCGATGGACCGCTAGGCTGATTAGGTGGTAAAAGCATGGAGGGGGCCACATGGGGAAGTGGACATTTACTTCACAGATCTCCTGAGCGGACGCGGCTTTAAAGACCCGCGTAGTAAAGACTGTGCTTCCCGCACGTTTTTTCCCGGCAGTCGGTGAGAACGGCTGAGAGATGACCTCGATGCGGTGCTTGCGCGACAGACTCCCAGGCCCTGCTGGGAAGAAGCAGGACCTGTCGAGTACTAAGTGGGGTAATACTGAGGGAAAATCCCAATGGCTACAGACAGAAGCTTAGTCCTGAAGTAGTGCTGGTACCAGTGAATCCAGGCTAGGTCTAGGTGCAGGGTTGTGTTTTTTTAGCTGGTAGCCCTATTTGGGAGTCCAGCAGTGCAGGATCTCTGCTTGCGCAAACCGCATTTCATAATAATAATAATATATTATTATAATCGATGTATATCCCGTGAAGGTATTTTTACATATATTGATCATAAATTATTGTAGATATATGCCAAAACGATCATACCTATTTTGATATTGTTTTAAATATTTGCCTATCCTCATCAAAGGATTTCTCTTCATATACATGTGCTTTTTAAATGACAATCTCCGCTGAAAGTGGCTATGCTATGGGGGGGGAGAAAGTAGAAATTACCTGCTCTAAAACCTCGCCTTGACACGGACATCATGCAGGGATAACTGTATCATTTATGTATGTATATCAGGCTAAACCAGTTCAATAATTGTTTTATATGAAACATATTATTAATTGTTTAACAGATACACATGCAAAATTAACATTGATTATATTATTTAACATCAGAGGAAAGTTCTCGGAATATATATATAAAAACATTTGAATATTTGACAGTTATCATTTAGTAACACACGTGATATTTATTCTGATCACATTCTAGTTTTGATAGCTTTTATACGTATGAAACATATCCTTCTTCTTTTCCCCCCTTCATCGTATTTTCCAATTAAATGTCTGTTTGTCAAAAATATAAAAGGATTGATTACAAACGCTCTGTTTTTTTTTTTTTTTTTTTTTTTACTTGTGATTGACGTATTTCATTTACTATAAAAAAACTTTCTTTCTTTCAAAGAATTTCTCATTCTCTTATACTGTTATCTGACAGCAATCTTTTCTGTCATTTAAACTAAAAAAAAAAAATAAATATATATATAATAATAAAAACCTGCTAACTAGGGCCCCGCCTTTATTACAGGTGACTGACATCTTGGAAAGAAACAAAAAGAAAGAAAAAATTCTTTTTAAATTTTAGCCAATCGTTGCGTGTTTACATTATATTGTTTATAATTAACCTAAATTAACGATTATAAATTTAAATATTTTTGTACAAAACAAGCCTTAAGAATTAAATTTTTTCATTATATGTTGCATTTAACAAATTAAAAGAATCTATTTAACAAGTTTAAAGAAAAACGTTGGAAAAAATCTTTTCTAATGAGCTTGTATCTAGTAATTCTTTACTAATGCTAACTGCGCATGTCATTCCCAGTTATTTGAAATATTTTGCCGGAAAAATTCTCAAGGTTCTTTAATGTTCTATTTGAATGGTATTTCGATTTGTTAAATGTTATTAGCGTTTGTCTTCTGGACTACAATGTAATCACTACAAGTATTACTGTTATAAAAGAGGATCCATAGCAGAGAAAGAGAGAAAAAAATGACAGGACCACTCTCTCGGACTAGAGTGGGAGACACTGCATATATATACAGCGACGGGAGATAGATATACAAGAGAGTCCACTCGCCAGTCACAACGTGTCTGTCATCTACCTTACCCCTTACCATACTCTCTGTACATTTTAGTGTAAAATCCAGGCAGTCAGTGTCACTTTAACCATTATACAGTGTTCAGCCATATCTAGTTTATTAATCTAAACCAAACCGTTTTTTCTACTTCATCATACCCTTTATATAGGACAATTAAGTAAAAATTTTTAATTTCTAAGAAAATTTGTTAATTTTATACTTGTATTTACTGCAGTAAGAGAAAGTTATGTGAGTGTTTATCAGATATTTTTCCCCCCATCTTCAGGGAATTTCAAAATATTAATTTTAACTCATTTTTTTTTACTTCGCAATACTTCATTATCTATATACAAATTTTATAACGGTAAGAATTGTAACTAACAAGAGAAGTTACTCGCACCGAGGCAAAAAAAATCTTTGGATGAGTGTTTCACACTAGATTCGAGCTCAGGCAGTGCAACCTTTGGATTTTTTTCTTCCTAGGAGCGTCCATAGCTTTTTTCTGCTTAGTGTTGTTTTCTGTATCGAGAGAACACTATTCAGAAAGGGCCGGTAGGGCGTTGAGAAATTTCTATACGCTGCCAACAACAAGATGTTGTCGCGCATTAATAACAAAAAACAAAACAAAAAAATCTAGTAGGAAACACTCTAACGGCTTTCTCTTACTCCTGTGAATACAATTGAAAATTGTTATTGGTTTGATGTGTTGTAGTGTAGTGTGTAGTGTAGCTTGTGGCGTGAGCGGTTTTGTAAAGGGCTTGTGTTTGTAAGTTTTAAGAGAGAGAAGTAATAAGAATAATTAAGAAAACACTGGTAGATTAAATTAAATATATTCTTTAAAGATATTTAAATGCTATTCAATAACACAGCAATATGTTTATTAATTTACTGAAATTATTTGGAATAAACTCTTATGTTTTAACTTATATCTGGCACTGAATCCAGAAGTGTTCTGCTTCGGTGTCTGTTTCAGACTGTCTTGAAAGAATGTCTTCTAATTGTTCGTTCAAATCTTCCCCTGTGAGAAGAAGGGATAGACAGTGCTATCAAGTTCATGAACTCCAAAAGACAATAGTGGTCTTCTACCTGAATAGTCCTTTTGCAAGGGAATGTTACATTTTTCTTGATATTTTTGATTATTTCAAATTAAATATTTTTTATATTTCTGGCATCCATCACACAATGATTTGGAAAATGACAATTTTTTTTTAATCTTCAGATTTTACTCATTTGTCCTAACATGAATATAAAGAGAGGTAGGGAAACAGGAACCAACCGCAGTAGAGAAGTCACGAAGTGATTAAATTGTAGCCCAAAAGAGCGCACTATTAACTTTGAACCAACCAAATAAAATTTGAAATTTTATGCCACCAATTCCGGGCCATTACCCTAAATTTTTTTTTTTTTCACTTGTTACAAATAAAAGTGATAGATTTATATATATATTCGTTTTAGCCATTTTCGAGAAAATTAAACAAAAAAAAAACTCAAAAACGTATTTCATATTCCGCTTTTTTTCAAATTTGGATCCTGACATTCCTCAAATTCCTAGCAAAATTATCCATGCTACAACCCACAATGATTCGAAAATTCCCTTTTTCAAAGAAATCATATTTTCCTATTATAGAAAATTGCATGGATCTCTCCTTCTACATTCTAGTCTTGTAATCGTACAATGACCTCAGCTCCATATCTCAGATTGACCTTTCTACTATCCTTCCGCAATGGTCAGGGAGTGTAGAGAATCCCTGACACAACTTTCCCGACACAATGAAGTTGGGCTGGAATGAGGCGCCGGGAAATATGGGGAATTAGAAGTTATTAAACAGCCGATCAATTGGGGCGAATATTTCATTCTGTAGTCCTGAACCTTGTGATCGTCTATATACTTCCGCGACAGTGGGCGCCAGGTAACCTCGTTACCAACGATACGGGAATTCACATAAATCTGCCTTGCGGCTGCAGGGTGTGAAAGGGTGGTTCTATTACTTGAAATTAAAACAGAAATCTAGCTTATGAAAAAAATTGTATTTTCATACAGTTATTAACTATTACATATACGTACTACTAAATCTATTATTTTACTATTAAGTCTACCTTAATCAGTTAGGCCTCAACCGGTACCGGCGAAAAGAACGACATACACTAGGGACCACCAGCTGGTTTTCTACAAGACTAACTAGAGTTACCCAACTAGGCCCTACTCCTAGGGACTTTGAACTTGTCTTTTATATACAAAATAACGAATCAAACAAACTGAAAGCTTACGCCATCTATTGGCTACTTATTATTATTAATTTCTGGTTACAACCTTCCTAAGGGATAAGGGGGACAGTATGTGCATCTCTCAGAGAGTGACTCCGAAAAGGTCACGACCATAATCTGGAAAGCATGTCTAGGCGGTAAACACAGCAAGATGATTATGCCTACACTGGATAAATATATGTAGAACCAAAGAGATCCTTTGCTTAGGAGGGAATAAGGTTAATTTGACTTTCAGGTCTATTTACTAGGCAAGGAAGGTTCAAGAAACCCTCACACACGGTGGGGTTAATTAACTCGAAACCTGTGTAGATTATGTCAGGAGGAGGAGGAGGAGGAGGAGGAGGAGGAAACAGCCTCACACCGCTGTTTGACTGCATTGCAATTGCCAAATTGCGCTATGAGATCTTGTGACCAGAGGAGATTATAGCGCAAAAAGAACTGGTTAGGAAAGCCCCTCAACCTCATGAAGACGGGAGGTTTTTAATACTAGATCCATTGTGTCTAGCATTGCTAATCGTATGTTATATGGTAAAACCATATATTGTACTGACATGATACTTTAAAGGAAAGCTTAGCGCTACGAACAGTAAGGGAAAAATCAATTTTCGAAAAAAAAAAACAGTTTCGAGCCGCTTCTGAGAAAGTTGCGAAAAACTGAGAAAAAAGAAAACATTCCGTAATGTTGCACTGCTGGTTCATGGATTTTGCTTGAAACTTTCGTGTTAGATGTGATGGTTATATTTAAAGGGAATATAGAAAATTTAAGCTTCCTCGATTTTTTGTTTTGAGATATTTTGTAATTACACACAGAGACTATTCGCTGCAAACATTTTTTCATACGTAGGAAACCTCAAAAACATGTGTATTTTTCGATGTAAATTCAATTTAGGATCGCAATACTTTCTCTTACTTCAAAGGAGTAAGTGAAAAGTAAAAATACTGAATTGACAAAATTGAATTATTGACCTTTGTGAGTACAATGAGAAATTTTCGAATAATAATAAAAAAAAAAAATATTTTTTTATTACTTAATTACTTATAAACACTATGATAGATATACTATTAGAGTAATTCGAAAAATATTCTGTAGGAAATAGTATAATTTCTTTACTGACAGTGTTGGTAGATTTCCTGTTCTAAAAACTTGATCATCATTTGGAGCCGGTAGTTTTTCTGTCAGCTCTTGCATTTTGTGGTTGTAGACGAGATACTGCCAACAGATGGTAATCTGTGTGTGTTAGCCACTAATTCTAGTGATCTCTATTTCTTCTCTCTTCACAGTTGCCCAACCTTAGTATGCTGGCGTAGTAGTAGTAGTAGTAGTAGTAGAAGGCTATATCTCAGGCAGTATTGCCAGTCTGTGTAGTAAGAGCATACTATACTTTCTTCATCTCTCTACACGCTTTGGCCCAGTAATAATACGTATTTGCCCAGTGTATCTACTTGACTGGTCACTGCTCCCTGACTGGTCCCTTTCATTAGAGGCCATCTTTATAATGGGCCGCAGCAAGTCCTCTTCTTCTATTTCTTTCTCGCTACACAGACACACACACACACACATACTATAATGTATATCCACACACACACACATACACTTTGTCTCATACACTCTCTCCACCTCTTTCATGTTCATTACTATAACCTCTCTCTTCATTAAACCACTCTTTTCTTCATCTACTTCTTCTCTTAACGACACAATACTAAGAAATTATCATAATTAGTAACTCCATTTATAAACCGTGAAGAAATTTTGACGGTAGCAATTGGTTGGTGCCAAGACTTGCTTGTCCCTCATTATAGTAAGCAGTTAGTGTACACCCAATCCATCCTAACAATTTTTTTTTTCTTTGTTTTATGTTAAATGAATTTTTGGGTTTCATTTTTTTTTTTTTTTTTTTTTAATACTTGTAATGTTATTATCTTAGTTAAAAACTTGTTGTTAAACTGAAATTTTTAAGTGCACTGAACTGAACATGTGACGCCATCAGTGTAATATCAACTTCTTCAAAAGAATGCTTCATCCAACTTTAAAAATCTATAGTAAAAGCTTCATCAAAATCTTCGATTTATTTATGTTGTAATTTTTTTTGAGTTTTGTAGGAAATTGAAAGAAACGAATGAATTTTTTCAAAACAAAAAATAGATGAGTGCAGTGGGTTGTTGGCAGACAAGATGCTCATTGGGGGTCCGGACGGAGTTTTGAGTGGGTGGTGGGGAGTCCTGTGGCCCAGGCATCTGGGTGGCTTCCTCACTGGGTATTGTGGCTTAAGGAGACAACTCTATATAGTGGGGCTCATGCCTGAGCGCTTTTGTAGAATTTGTGAGACGAAGGAGGTAACACCCATCTATCTAATGACGGATTGTTTGGGCTGTGAGGAGATTAGGTTTTAGGACCTTCGGCTGGAATAGGATATTGGTACATGATCTTAAGCTATGTCCTTTTAAGTTTTTGGTCCGATTTCTTCGGTCTGCGGTAAAACTTAGATGAATAAAACCTGGGCCTGGACTTTTGTTCCAGACCCAGTAGGTGTTATTCTTTAAGGGTAGCTATATGGGCCCAGGGAGGCTGTGGATAGCGTAGGGTTTCACCCTCCCCTTCCTTGAATAATAATAAAATAACAAAAAAAGAATTTTTTGTTTTATATCCATCAACTTTAATTTTATTGCGATCTTTTCAATTGAGTTTGAATAATTGGTCCATTGACAAATTGAGTTTTCACCGGAAATAACATGTTTTGAGTTAATCTGAAATGAACAAAATGTTTTCAGTGAATGTCTGTGTGTGTGTGTTTGTGTTTGAACAAAAGATCTGAAAAAGAAAACAAAACCGCAGGAATCTCAAAGTTGGTTATTCTATTTTTAGGTACGATCTGCCCACGAAGATTGTGGGCAAAATCCATCAACCTGAAGTCCATCTTTATTGAATAGTTTTTTTTAATTTTTCGTGATTTTGTTGAAATACGGCTCCAATGATATTCTCTTAAACTTCATATACTATATCTGCTTACATAAATAAATACCTTATCACTTTTATTTTTGAAACATTTTCCAGGGAAAATTTGGGGGGAGGGGGGTATTCAGGGAGAATAGTAGTAGCGTTTATTTGTAGACCTCTTCAAGTCTTGGTTTAGCTCTTCTTGCGACTTTTTTACACTTCAAAGTTTATGTGACGATTATTTATTCTTCGGATTAGAAATTTCAGGATGCACTATATTAATAAGAATAGATAGAGTTAGAAAGAAAGGCATTACAAAGTTTAAGGACAGTTAAAAACTTGTAAAAATAATAAATAAATATGAAATCCAAGCAAGATTATTACAAGAAAAAATGAAGGTAAATTGATACGTAAGAAGGTTGGGCAGCAAACGGTGAGACGTGTTACAGCTATTTATATTACTGAATTTTCACCCCGAAATAAAGGACAACATAATTCTTGGACGGAAAAAAATCACAGTAACTTTCTAACTTGATAGATAGACCACTGTCGGTCAGAATCACGTAGCCATTTTTTTTTTCCCCGGGCGGAATGGAATTATGTTTACTTCTGATGAGTAATTATAAAATATTTTACAACCTTCCATGAATATGCAACTATGTTGTTAGATATTCAATGTAAGACTTTTAATTGGAATATGAAAAACAATAAGGAATCCATGTTAAGAAAACTCATTGATAAGAGAATTTTCAACTCATTATTTTATCAACAATTGCAATGTATTGCTTATATACATACTATTACTGTTTTCTATTTACAAATATAGCCTTGATGAAGATCCGATTCAAGGGTTAAAACGTTGACAAATAAGAATTTTCTTTCAACTCTAAAATCCAAAAACAGAAATTTTTAATTTTTTCCTAAAACTATATAATGTCAGTTAGTATTGTTGATTAAAATACGACTTCCAAACTTCGTATACATATTTGTTGTCTTTATTTAAAAAACGCCACAAATGAATTAAGGGCTCTGATTTATAATAATTGCTTTATATTTGATTTTTTTTTTTTTTCATGTCAACTAAAATTGTAAGGAATACCAGCAAATATTTAATTAATACTTTAAGCAAATCAGCCCCATACCTGCGTCGTCATATTATTACATCCTAATTATACATATCTTAAATGAATCATATTAAAAGTAATGCAATAATTAATTTTACATAAAGCGTAGAAAAACAAAACTTGAAAAAGAAAAAAGTAGCTGTAAGGAATTAATGAATTTCTTTATAAATTAATTAAATCAATTACTTGATTTACCGCTTTGTGCTTCTAAAGTTGTCGTTAGCAAGTTCATTATAATACGTATTATAGCAAAACCAGTTAATTGTTAATTAGATCGAAGGTAGTTTTTTTTTTTTTTTACTTTTTTTTCCTGTTATAATGCAAGTATTCAATTCTTTATTTATTATAAAACCACCGCAGTGAGAGAGAAATATACAAGCAATTTAGAAAAGTATACTGTTTAGGGAGGAGGCGGCGGTTCTTTGGAAGAAGATGCATGTGGTTAGAGAGACAGTTTAGAGAAGGAACACTGAAGAAATTTCGAATAAATACTTGATTCGGAAGAGGAGTGCCGCTTTGTTTTGAGTTTTATGTCTTTAAAAATGGAAGTATAACAAATATTAAACATAGATTCGATGCAATTATCACCGCTTCCGGCACGAAGGTTTTGGGAAAAATCCATAAATCGAAAGTGCGACTTTACTGAGTAATTTTTTTTTGTAGTTTTTCCCGTTGTCTCAAAAACGGCTGCAGCGATTTTCTTTTAACTTCGCATGCTATCTATACATATAGCATGCGATTTTTCTTTTTTGAGTCAATCACACTCACATACATTCTTAGACACAAACATGCTCACACAAACACACACACTATTAAAAAAAAAAATTTCTTATTCAGTAGACCTTAAAATATGTATTTCTCCAAAAAACTCAATTTCGAAACTTTGACACGATAGCAATACTTCCAACAGTAAGAGAAAGTAAAAAAAAAAAAAAAAATCTGATGTGAATCACTCACACAACTTTCTCTTACTCCAGTTCACAAAATTATAATTGACAAATTTTATAGTTTGTGTACCATATTTAATGAAATTCGTCGAAAACTGAAAAAACTGTCCAGTAAAACCGCACTTCTGATTTACTTAATTTTCTTGAAACTCTGAATTTTGGCCATCTGTTTTTTTCTAATTAATTTTGTTTGGATGATTAGAATTGTACGTATAATCAACTATATGATAGCACTTTAGAGAAAAGCATAACCACACCCCTCCCCCATAACTGCTCTTAACTGAATTTTCCCAGAGAAACATTTCAAATAAAAGTTGTAGCTCTTTGTATGTTGTGTAGTTGATATACCAAGTTTAAAGAAAGTCGTCGGAGCCATTTTTGAGAAAATCGCAAAAAAGTAAAAAAAAAACAACAAATAAAGTGGTACTTCCGGTTGAGGAATTCGGACAGATGACCCACTGTCAGATGTCATGGTGATACTTAAACGGAATATCAAGTTTCAACTTTCTACGATTTTTCGTTTTTGAGCTATGCTGTTCACATACATACATACATACACAAACACATACCATTTCCTAAAAACTACTTTTTTGGACTCAGGAGACTTCAAAACGGATATTTCCGGTAAAAACTTGATATCGAAAATTTGACACGATTACCCAAAACTCCGTCCCCAAAAACCTCCTGAAATGACTTTACCAGAAGAAATGTTTCAAATAAAAGTTGTAGCTTTTTTAGGAGTATATGTGTAGTTCACATTCCTAGTTTAAAGAAAATCGTTGCAGCCGTTTTAGAGAAAATAGAAGAAAACTGAAACATACTTTCTAGTAAAGACGCACTTCCACCGGCGTCCGGTTTTTTCAAACTCGGAAGTTCTACAGCATATTTAATTGTAATCAATAATATTTTGATGATAGAATGTTGTAATCAACTGAAATAGTACTTTAGAGGAAAACCTAACCCCACCACTCCCCCAAAAGTGTCCTATCCCGGAGAAATGTATCAAATACAAATTTTAGGTCTTAGTATGTGAGTTGATATTCCAAGTTTAAAGAAAATCGTTGAAGCCATTTTTGAGAAAATTGCAAAAAAAGTGAGAAAAAAAAATAAAAAACATTTAGTAAAGTGGTATTTCCGGTTGAGTAATTTTGACATATAATGCACTGTCGGATCCCATGGTAATACCCAAACAGAATATCAAGTTAAACTTTCTGCGACTATTCGTTTTTGAGATATGCTGTCCACATGTATACAGACACACACAGACCATTTGGTAAAAAATACTTTTTTGGACTCAGGGGACTTCAGAACGGATAGTTCCGGTGGAATATCGAAAATTTGTCACGATTACAATACTTCTCTTACTAGTATAGTGAAATGGAAATTATTTTTATACCTGTGGTCTTAAGTTAACTTGCTGTTTACTTGTCTATTATTTAGGGAGCTACAGGCTATTTCTATTCGAAGCCAGTGCTTTTCTTCGGAAGATCATCAAGCCATATTAACAGCTTGCGGCAAGTCCCCAGTTCAAATAACGTTGTAGATCCTATTTTCCTGAGCTTGCTTAATCATCCGTTAAATAAACATAATGTAACATTTATATATTTGCATTATATTATTATGTATACATTATATTAATATAACTACATTATACTATATTGTTTAGGGTCAAGGCCAACAGAAATGTCCCTCATTTTTACTACAAGAGAAGCGTGTGTGTGTGTGTGCGTTAGTTGTATACAGTAATGGCTTTATTATGTCCTGTACAGCCTGATGTAAGTTCTGTTGAGGAGGTTATGTTCTGGTTACCTAAGTCACGCTACCAACATTACCCACTTAGGGTGTTGCGCCTTCTCATTCTTCCATTTCCTTTTCTACAACTATTTTTTCTATGTTCATTAAATATTTTTCTTTTACTTAGAACTTATTTTTATTGTTTTCAAACTTCACCCTTCTTTAATATTTTAGTTTTATTAATTGAACTCTTAAGTTTAGCTTAAAAAAAAAGCTCTCTCTAGTTCTAGCCAAAAATAAAGATATCCACATCATGAATATTCATACATTTTTAAGCATCTTATGTATATAATGTAAGATGGTGGTGGCGTCTTGGCCGGTCAATTTGACCATAATCTTCTTGTTTTTAGGAAATTGGGACATTATAATTATTATGTACAAGAACAAGAAAATTATAGCATCTGTAATTACATTTATGAATATTAATATTGTAAAAAAAAGAAAATCTCTCTTTCTACGTCACCACAAAATCACCTTACATACTTTACCCCCACTGCTCCTGTCCCTTGGCGTTGTTAGGTAGTCATTAAAAATAGATTTTAAGTTCTTCAAATGTCTTTTCAAATTAGAATGTAAAATTAGAATCTAATAGGCAATTTTTAATTTTATTTTCTTTCTTAGGTTCTTTCTTATTTTTATAGTTGGTCACTAAAATGTAAATTAGTTAGTGTTTAAATTTAGAAATATTTATTTCTTTAATATGTATTCTGCTTATAATAATCAGTACTATCGCGTCTTTTTAAATGTACAACAATAGAATAATATGAGGTGTGTAAATTAAGTAATGAGACTGATTTTTTATCTTTTTTTTATTCAAATAAAATTACAATTCAACATAGTCCCCTTCAAAGTAACTACCTTGGGAAGCCACACAACGCTGAAGACGATTCTTCCATTCGTCATAGCAGTGCTGGAACTCGGACACTGGAATAGACTTCAGTTGGTCGGTTACGGCTGTTTGAATATTCTCCAATGTTCCAAAATGACGTCCCTTGAGATGATTTTTCAATTTGGGGAACAAAAAAAGTCACATGGACTCAAGTCGGGTGAATAAGGAGGTTGAGGAGCCACAGGAATGTTATCACTGGCCAAATACTCATTAATAGAAATCGCGGTGTGACACGGAGCATTGTCGTGATGCAACACCCACTTGTTTTTGATGTTTGGTCTCACACGCATGACTCTTTTTCGAAGTCTCTCAAGAACTTCTCGGTAAAAATGTTGGTTTACCATTTGGCATTGAGGCACAAATTCTTTGTGAACGATTCCTTGGCTATCAAAAAAGCAAATCAGCATGCATTTGATTTTTGACTTGCTCATTCTTGCTTTTTTTGGCCTTGGAGAGGTTGAAGTGTGCCACTGCATGCTCTGACGCTTAGTTTCTGGGTCATACTCAAACACCCAAGACTCGTCTCCTGTAATAACACGTTCCAAAAAATTGGGATCGTTTTCAATTGCTCCCAAAAAGTCAAGGCTCCTTTCCTTTCTGATGTCTTTTTGCTCTTGTGAAAGATTTTTCGGAACCATTTTTGCACAAATTTTTCTCATTCCCAATTCATTAGTCAAAATTTGATGAACGGTTGTGTGAGTCAAATTCAACTCTTCGCCGATCATTCGGACTGTCAAACGACGATCTGAACGCACGAGATCGCGGATTCTGCCAACATTTTCGTCGGTTCTTGAAGATGAAGGCCTTCCGCTGCGAGGCTCGTCTTCAATTGATTCCCTTCCTTCTGCAAACGACTTAAACCACCTAAAAACCTGTGCTCTCGACAAAACATTGTCTCCATAGGCCTGGCACAGTTTTTCAAACGTTTCCGTTGCACTGTGCCCAAGTCTGAAGCAAAACCTGATAGCACAACGTTGCTCGTAATTGATGTCACTCATTTTTAAAACGCACTGAAAAAACCTTGCTCACAAAAAAAGTCACTACGGACAGTGCAACAACTCTAGTATTTTCAAATTGCACTGGACGTGTATCAGATGTTTACTTGCCCTACCACGCATGCGCCGCGTCTCCAGTGTTGCCAGATCGAACTCTAGAAAATCAGTCTCATTACTTAATTTACACACATCGAATATTGGTATGCATTATTAACTAAATTTGAATTACGTAAATATAATTAAGGTTTTTTCTGTATTTTTCTCTCTTTCTTTTATTGCTGTAAAGGAAATATTACGAACCAATATCTCGAATTGTAAAGAGTAGACGATGTTTTGAGAGATCTCTTAAATATGAAAAAAATCTGGTATAATAAACTCACACATAACTTTCTCTTACTCTAATTTTCAAAATGGTGATTGACAAATTTTAGTGAGTACACTAAATGAATTTCATCGGTGTTATTATGGAGAAGAAAATAGCAAAAAAACTGGGAAAAAAAAAAAACTGTTCAGTAAAAACGCATTTCCAGTTAATTAATTTTCTTAAAAGCTCGGAATTTTGGCAATCATTTATTTCTAATTAATTTTGTTTAGATGGTAGTATTGTATAATAAACTATGATAGCACTTTAGAGAGAAAAAAATAAGCCCCTCCCCCAAAAGCCACCGCTTATATAAGACTTTACCAGGAGAAATGTTTCATTTAAAAGTTGTAGCTCTTTATATGTGTAGTTTTTAAAGATAGTGGGTAGAAGAGTGGCCATATACTCCGACAGTCAGGCAGCCCTGAAGGTACTTTCCTCACACCAGATAGTCTCAAGACTGGTGTGGGACTGCCTACTGCCCTCACCGAGGTGGGTACTCGGAATAAACTGACACTCGCCTGGGTGCCGGGACATGCGGGGTTCCTGGGCAATGAGGGCGGATGCCCTAGCGAGGGAGGGCTCGCAGGATATCTTTATAGGCCCCGAACCCTTCTGCGGCTTGTCAGGAGCCTCATTCAAACTTCTATCAGGGGGGTGGATAGAAGATCAGCGTCTGCGTGATGGGAGGGAACACCAGGACAGAGGCAGGCAAAACTCTTCATTAAAAGACATTCGCCTAAATTTACCAAAGACCTACTGAGCCAGACCCGAAGGGATATAAGGCTAATTGTGGGTCTACTAACAGGGCATTGTAGGCTAAATAGACACATGCACCACCTACAACTTGCGGATAGTGCGGTATGCCGATTCTGCAAGGTAGAGGAGGAGACCCCGGCGCACATCCTTTGTGAGTGCGCTGGCCTGGCGAGGATTAGGTTTCTTCAATTGGGGACGGGCATGACGGAGCCGCTCTCAGCTTTGCTAGGATTGATTAGAAGGGCAAAGCTGGGGGCTGTTCTGTAACTTAAGGGGATCCACAATAGACCTCAACTTGTAGGTCGCAGTGGAATGAGGCTGCCCCCCCCGCTTCTATTCTATGTGTAGTTTACATTCCTAGTTTAAAGAAAATCGTTGTAGCCATTTTAGAGAAAATAGCAGAAAACTGAAAAATACTTTTCAGTAAAAACGCACTTCCCGGTCCAATGATTTTGTTCGAACTTGGAAATTTCAACAACATATGTAATTCTAATTAATATTTATTTAGATGAGAGAATTATGTAATAAACTAAAATATCACTTTAAAGGACAACCTAACCCCGGATCTCTCCCACAAGGGTGCCTTTAAATACATTTTCCCAGAGAAACGTTTCAAATACAAATTGTAGGGCTTTGTACATGTTGTTTATGTACCAAGTTTAAGGAAAATCGTTGCAGCTAATTTCGGAAAAATTGCAAAAAAAAACATTCAGTAAAGTGGTACTTCCCCGGTGGAGCAATTTTGACTGATAACGTACTCGGATCTCATGATGTGATACCTAAACGGAATATCAAGTTTGAACTATCTTCGCGATTTTTAGTTTTTGAGCTATGCTATTCACACACACATACACGCACACGCAACACAGAGAGGTCATTTGCTAATTATTTTTGGACTCAGGGACCTCAAAACGGACATTTCCAGTGAAGACTCGATATCGAAAATTTGACACGATTACAATACTTCCTCTAGTAAGAAAAAGTAAAAATATTTTTCACAATTATTAGTTTTGTATGTGAAAAATATTTCTCATAAAGATATTTAAAACTTTAATATCCTGTTTAGGATATTATAACTGTAACTGGTAACAAGGTTTTGGTAAAAATCTATCAACCGCAACTGCTAATTTATTGAATGCTTGTTTTTCTACAGTGATGCAGCATACACCATAGAAAGTTTAGTCTCTTTCTTTTCTGACCTAAATCCAATTCATTTCCAGATTCTGTGAGCCTAGCTAAAGTTTATTTTTTCAGACTGAAGAACAACTAATGAAAATAGGAACAGTTGAAAATTGAAAATTGAAATAGTATTGAAGAGGTGTTACTTTAATTAATATTGCAGGCTTTTTTTTTTTTGGAGCTCCTGAATTTTTTTTTTTTTTTTTACATTTAATGTATAATCTGCTTTAAAAAAATTGCAAAGATCAATATATTATTTGTTATTTATTGCACAATAAATACGTTTTTGAGTTTGTTTTAGTTTAATTTAATTAATTAACTTTTTTTAAACTAATTTTAATTTTTAAAAAAAAAATAACTTTGTCGTTCACCGATTTAATAAACTAAATTTTGAGCAGAAAACAAGAACTTTTAAACAACTTGCCATCACATATTATAGCATAATAAACTAAAATTGGTAACAGAAGTTCAAAATAGAAAGAGGTAACAATATTTTAACTATGACACTGACATGCACAACCAATTTCTGGAAATATAAACAAAAATGGAAGGACAGGAACCATGACGAATAAGTTGGCAGAAATTCAAGTTTGTTGTAGTTTTTTTTTTTTTTTTATTTAAAATTTTACAATAAATATAAATCTTGACTTACTTGGTCCCATTGTAAATGTTGGTGGATGGCCATTTTGTAATATTTATAGCGGAAAATGAATTTTTGGACTTCACTTAATTGTTTAATAGAGTAATGGCGAGTGATAGAATAAAATTTAGAATTAAAAAAATACATAATCTGGTTATCAATTATGGGGAACATCAACATAATTTATTTCTTTAAATATGGCGCTGTTTTATAGAAATCTTTAAATTAAAAACACAAATAGTTTTGAAATTCTTACACGATTTTCTCTCCTGTAATTCTTGCAGTTCTGTAATGGGATCAGAATCAGCAAAGATTCTTAGGATCCGAAGAGCGGAGAAGCACATTAAATGAATCAAACTTAATTAGTTTTCCACCTAGGCCAGTCTAGGGTGGAACAGTTCGATTCATATAAATAGAGCCACAACAGTACAGTTTCGCACAGTTTACAACCAGTCAGCAACCTTCTACTACCTTCTATCACTCAGCCAGTCTGTCTCTTTATATTTCCCTCGCTACCTAACTTCTATATACGTGTAAAGTCCTTGTAGTTTGCATGTTCATTCATTATACAGTATTTAGCATATCATCTAGTTTATTTCTCTGAAATTCATTCTCTCTAACTCCCTCCCCTTCTCACATCCATTATAGTACTATATGATAAATCAACTGATTTTCTATATACTCCGAAATTTATTTATATAGGTAATTAATTTCTCATTATGATTCATGTAGGTGGTAAGATACGTACAATAATACATTGGATTGTGTTGTGATGGATGCAAGAAATTATATCTATTTTAATTGAAGAAAATTATGAGAAAAATGCGAGCTTGTTGGCAAAAGGGTACAGTTACAGGAAGAGTTCATGAACCTTGTTAGCACCCCTTTTTCTCACAGGGGAATATTTGAACGAACAATTAGAAGACATTCCTTCAAGACAGTCTGTTTTAGATACCGAAGCAGATCACTTCAGGACTGTGCCAGTTATAAGTTATAACATAAGAGTTTATTCCAACTAATTTCAGTATACTTATAAGCATATTATTGTGGTATTGTAAAGATTAAATTCTTTTAGAGAATAATATATTTATTTCAAAACAGAGGTGCTCTCTTGGTTATTACTAATACTTCTCTCTTAAACATACATACTCACAAGCTCTTTTACTAAAGCGCTCGTGCTACACAAGCTTCTACAAGCATACAACACAACATCACCAATAACATTTCAATTGGCACTTTAGAGGAAGTGATAACGTCACCCAAAACTTCACCCTTCCGATCAATAGATCTGTCTTTAAACTCAAAATTTTGGCAACACATGTGATCAAGAATTATATATAGGTGCAAAAACCTATGAACCCCCCAGAAGTGGCCACTCTCTCTAGAGGGAAGCTTAATATCACCTCTTCCCCAAAAAACCTCTCTTAATATGAATTTTCTCAAAAATATGTTTCTAAAAAAAAAAAGTGACGATCTAACTTGTGTATATAATATATATACGGAAGTTTAAAAGAAAATCGTTTTAATCGATTTTTGAGAAAAATCTGAAATAGCTTTAAAAATCGACTGGTTTATAAACTTTCTTACATTTTTCGTTTTTGAGTTATGCGCTTGTTAACACACACACACAAAACATTGAGTTAGGAGAGCCCTTTTATCTGTCTTTCTCTAAATTAGTTCAAAACTCAGTTTCGAGTTACCAGCATTGGAGGAAAGTCAAAATAAATTTCAAATATTCAAATAGAGATTTTTTTTTTTTCATAAGGAGTTTAAATGTACTGGTCATCTTGAAAATCTCTTGTGCCCCCAGATCCCTCTCAATGCCCCGCCGGCCTCGGGGCATTGTTTTTTTGTTATAGGAGTTGAATAGGCCCTAGGAAGAGTAAAAAAATCTAAAGGCAGTAGTTTGGACTTGAAACTCCAAGTACGTGTCCACTTTCGTGTGCTGCTTTCACTGACCGGCTCATATGAAGATTGAAATGGCTTTACTATTTAAAATTATTATATTATTAACTTTTTGATGAGCCCTGCAAGTATAAATTTTTAATAACCAGTTAATAAATTATTGTTTGATATCCATTCTAGCAGCCCCTTATTGACCCCAAAATACATACACATATAATGTGCAATATCCATAAAAACGAAAATTTTAGCACGACGATTTCATGGAATGTATATATATATATATAAAAAAAAAGATTTGATGTGTGATTCTAATGGCGCTTGAATTTCTGTGAACTTTTCCCCGCTTCAAATGTTTTTTTCCAAATTACAAATTAATTCGTCTTATTGAAATAAAATGATGTAACACATTTAGTTTCCATGGTCACCAGAATTTATTCTGCCATATTCGATGATGAAAAGTTTACAGTTAATGTTTTGGGTTGTGTTGTAATATTGCTATATTAATTTAAATGCTCTAAAATTCTTATAATATTTCTGAGGTGCATTTGTATCACCTTTCTTATTACTTAAATAGTAAGAGGAAGTAATCGTGTCAAGTTTTCCATATCGAATTTTCACCGGAAATATCCGTTTTGAGATTCCTTGAGTTCAAAAAAGTGATTTTTAGAAAACGGTGTGTGTGTGTGTGTGTGTGTGTGTGTGTGTGTGTGTGAGTGTGTATGTGAACAGCATAGCTCAAATACGAAAAACCGTAAAAAGTTGAAACTTAAAATTACGTTTAGATATCACCATGGGATCTGACAGTACGTTATCTGTCAAAATTCCTCAACCGGAAGTACCACTTTACTAATTGGTTTTTCACTTTTTTTGGCGATTTTCTCAAAAATGGCTCCGACGATTTTCTTTAAACTTGTTATATCACCTTCTCTTTCGACAATCTACAACTTTTATTTGAAACATTTCTCTGGGAAAATTCAGTTAAAGGCATTTTTTGGAGGGAGTGGTGGGGTTAGGTTTTCTTCTAAAGTGCTATTTCAGTTTACTAAAACAATTCTCTCATTCTAAATAATATTAATTAGAATTAAATATGTTGCTGAAATTCCGAGTTTGTAGAAAATCAGAATACCGGTAGGGCGTTTTTTACTGAACAGTTTTTTCAGTTTTTATGATTTTCTCCATCGACGAATTTCATTAAATTTGCTACTCAAAACTATAAAGTTTGTTGCTAATTACAATTTTGAAAACTGGAGTAAGAGAAGTTGTGTGAGTATTTCACGCTAGATTTCTTTTTATTACTAAAGTTAATTTTTAAATAAAACAAAATAATGAATGCAGCATATATATATATTTACTAGTAAACATTTCGTCATGATGACCATATATGTATCTAAGATTTATTTATATTATAAAAAACATACTTCCCCTTCGGCCTATTACAATTTTTTCTTTTTTTCTTTTTATATCCGTCTTTATCTTTCCTTTTTTTTTTTAACCGTCTGAAAACAAACTGGCCAGTTTTATTGTGATAAGATCAGTGCCCTCATTTGCATTATAGTCCGCGGTAGCTAGTACATCCAAGTTGGAGTACTTGTGTGTATATATGTATATACTATGGTCCTCCTCTATTGTACAGATGGCTTGTCGATATGCTTGCTACGTACGACCATGTCGTCGGCATTAACTAACTTCAAAAAAAAGGTTAAACACCAGACCACCTGCCATAAACACTTGTGAATTCACGCCCTTTTTCTTTTATAAATTATTATCTTTTCCTTTAAATATTACTTAATTTTATATGAACATAATGTTAACATTGGGATAAAAAAAAAAAAAAAGAAGAAATTCGAGACGATGTGATTTATTTTTTATAAAAAATAAAATGAAAACTGAAAGCTGAGATGTCTCACTGAAATAGAGATTTATTTTGATAAATTTAAATCATGTATAAGAATAATTGCAAATTATTAACTTGGCTCCATGCATTTAATATGTTGCATTCTTTTAACAGAAAAAACTAACTTATTTAAAAACCTAACAATTTCATATTCTAAAAAAAAAACAAACAAAAAACGAAGAAAAATAACCAATAAATTAATTCTTAAACTTTAATTTCCAGAGTATTAAGTTTGTTAAATCGGTGATATTATTTTTTGGATTCTATCCAAAGCAATGTTTTCTCTTTAATAATAAATAGTGCTTTGACGAGAGAGTGAATTATGACACCAATCATTCATACAAATTAAAGATCATTACTATCTGTATACTTCATTTTAATTAGAATCTGATCTATTTAATTTTTATTAATTAAAAAATATAACCTTTTCAGTTAGCATTTTCCAAGTTTAAAAGGCAAGTTATTAATGCCTTTTTCGAGAAAGTAAAAAAAAACAAAAAAAAACTCAACAACTTTTTCTAAATGCATTTAATATTATCGGTGTTAGGACCAGATTTTTTCGTTGATAGAATTTTCTTGTAAACAATTTCAATGCTTTTCTTTTATATAATAGGCTTTAGAAGGAGAGAAATGAGTTAGGAAGGTTTTTTTGAGAAATAAGCTAGAATGAATACTGAACACTGTATACAATCGGTAATCTGGTTCGATCTGACCGTCGGTCAAGTATTCGTGCAATTGCTGAAACTGTAGGAATTGACAAGGAATGTGTACGGCAAATTTTACATAACAATTTTAACCATAAAAAAAGTGTGTGCCAAAATGGTGCCTAAAATTTCCCACGTTTGAACAACAAGAAGCTCGCAAAAATCTTTGTACTGACACTTTAAATGCCATTGAAAAATGATCCAAACTTATTGGAAAGAATAATAACATGTGACAAATCGTGTTTTTTTTTACTTATGATCCCGAAACGAAGCGCCAATTCATGCACTGGAAGAGCCCAACTTCACCGAGAGCCAAAAAAGTTCGAATGAGCAAATCAAAATTCAAAGCAATGATGATTGTTTTTGTCGATATTCATGAGATTGTGTACCTTCACTGGGTTCTTGAAGATCAAACTATTAATCAACATTACTACCTTCACGTTCTTGCTGAACTCCGTGAAAAAATAAGGAAAAAACGACCCGAATTGTGGAATGACAAGTCATGGGTTCTCCACGAAGACAATGCGCCGGCTCATTCCGCATGGTCTGTCAAGAGGTTTCTAGCCAAGTACAGCATCCCAGTGTTAGACCATCCGCCTTATTCGCCGAATCTTGCACCGTGCGACTTCTAACTGTTTCCTAAGGTGAAATATGCATTAAAAGGAACAAGATTTAAGTCTGTTGAAGCTGTGAAAGAGAAAGCGGCACGCTTCCTGAAGGAGCGACAGAAGAAGACTTCCAGCACTGTTTCAAACAATGGAAGAATGAAGGGTTAGAGGAAATCAAAATGTATGAAATCAAAATAAAATGTTTTACAGCGTCAGTCTCGTTATTTGATTGCCACACCTCGTAATTAGAAAGTAACACAAATTACCAGGACTTTACTTACACGTAAATAGAAATTAGATAGCGAGAGATTTAGACTGAGTAAAGAGAAGTGTAGCTGGTTGCTGACGCGTTGCAACTGCTGTATAAACTGTTCTAAAGACTGTCTTGTAGGGCTAGCGCGGCTGTATATATACAGAGTCTCCCACTCTGGTCTGACCTAAGTAGCGAGTGAGATTCTCAATTTTTTGTGTCTCTCTCTGCTTTAGATCCCTCTCAGCGGATCCTATTACATTCATATTTTAGAATGCTAATTGCAATTTTAAATCTATCACTTTTATTTAGAACATTTCTCTGGGAAAATTGATTTTTAGCTGGTTCTAGGAAATGTATGACTCTCTTCCCAATTTCTTCCTGACAATTGTCCGAGACGTGTCGTGACTTCCTCGCGGGAGCTAATTTAGTTAGGGTGACTGAAGTACTTTTTTACGGAGTACTACCTTGAGGTGGCCTCGCCGCCTGTTTAGAATGTTTCCTCTACCAACTTATTAATTGTGGCAAACACTTAATCATCAAACTTACAACTTCATTAAACATCGTTTTAATAAGCTCTTTTGAGGGTTATAATGTAATCAAATTCAAGTACTAGCTTTTATATATTATATTCTAGAACCAACATTTTACACCAGCTTGTTTGAAGACAATTTTACAATTATAATTGTTTTGATTGTGTAATGTTATGGTGAGATGTGTGTATAGGTAGCTTGTGGCGTGAGCGTTATAGCGAAAAGGGCTAGTATGTATATACGTTTAAGAGAGAAGTATTAGTAATAATTAAGAGATCACACTCCTTTTATAAATACATATATTATTCTTTAAGCAAGTTTAAGTATATTACAATATCACACTGTATCTTAATAAAATAAAGTTTATCTAGAATAAAGGCAAATTTCTATCGTTGGCACTGAGCGATTCCTGAATAGTGTCTCGATGTTTCCACCTTGATTTGTAGCACAAGACTGTCTTAAAATATCTCTGGTCTTGTCCTTTTGCAAGGGAATGTCAATCTTTTTCTTAATTTTGATTTATTTATAATTTAATTAAACCTGGACATTCCCTTGCAAAAGGACAAGACCAGGTATACAAGTCCAGTTACTCGTACGGTTCAAGAACAATTATGGCATTGTACTACCTTCTTCTCACAGGGGAGAAATTGAAGAAACAAAGAGAAGCGATATTTTATGACAGACTTGTGCTACAAATCAAGGTGGAAACATCGAAACACTACTTCAGGAATCGCTCAGTGCCAACGATAGATATTTGCCTTTATTCTAGATAAACGTTATTTTATTAAGATACAGTGTGATATTGTAATATACTTAAACTTGCTTAAAGAATAATATATGTATTTATAAAAGCAGTGTGATCTCTTAATTATTACTAATACTTCTCTCTTAACCGTATATACATACAAGCCCTTTTCGCTATAACGCTCACGCCACAAGCTACCTATACACACATCTCACCATAACATTACAATTGGAATAAGAAAGAATCACAATAGATTATTTTAATATCATCACCAATTTGCCGTTTGCTGCCAATCTTCTTACATAACAATTTACCTACATATTTTCTTGTATTAACCTTGCTTAGTTCACATTTATTTATATATTTATTTATTTATTTAATTGGTTGTTGTGCTAATTATAATGTGATGAACGGTGTTAAAAACTAAACCAGTTTAACAGCCTAAATTGTTTATTTCTTCATTTTTATAAAAATTGTGTTTTACTACATTTCCTGACGTTTCAACATTTTACATGTTATTTTCTGAGGAAGTGTTATTTTTAACAATTTTATATCTAATCTTTACAGTTTTAAGATGTGGTGTGTAATTGTAAAACTTTCTATGTGAGAACGTGTTAAGGAATCTGTAAAGATTAGATATAAAATTGTTAAAAATAACAAACACTTCCTCTGAAAATAGCATGTGTAAAATGTTGAAACGTCAGGAAATGAAGTAAAACACAATTTTTATAAAAATGAAATAAATAACTAGGCTGTTAAAACTGGTTCATCTTTTTAAACACCATTCATCACATCATATTTATTTATTATTTTTTCCAACTTTTGACTATTCTTAAACTTTGCATTGCCTTTCTTCAAACTTTATCTACTTTTATTAGTGTAGTATACTCCTGAAATGTCTTATCCCCCTCCCCCCGCACTAATAAAAATGACTTAATAAAACCCTTACCATACTTATAACCACTATTAAAATTTAGTTATAAAGTATCCTTCAAAACACGCTATTTATATAATACACTTCTAATGCCTAATCATAATTTATAATAATTTCATTTTGTCATTAAACACACGCATATAATAACATAACCTTATAACCTCCCGCACATACATATATACAACCAACAAGTGGGAGTGTAACAGAAACATTACGTTGAAGTGAACTCTCTACACCAACTTGGTGAATTTGCTCTGACGATGGATGAAAATCCATTTTAGGTATAATTAGAAATAATAAAAATATTATTTCATTAAAATATAAAATTAATAATTGATATATTGAAACTTGAAATTTTAAAAAAAACTATGTGGCTTTTATTGAAAACTCTTTCAAGTCTATTAAGTTAGGTCATGATTAAATATAGGTACTAATAAAGAATGGTGGGGAATACAAATGTGGAACTGAAAAAAAAAAAAAATAAATAAATAAATAAAACTAGATCTTTTAGTGTCCTGCTGCGCAAGTTTTTGAGTATAGTAGAAAGGTCTATCAGAGAATTAATTAAATATGTCAGAACTGTTAAATTGCCGGCAAACGTTTAATACATTTTTATATACTTATATATATATATATAGAATATTATAGTACAGTTGACAGCATTATTCCACATTGGTATATAAGATATACATATGAGTTAACTGCTATGGCTGCAGTTGGTAACCGCATGCGATATTACTATTAGTTTGCCACTACTAGAACATTTGCCGCCACCCCGCCCGCCCCTTACCTTTACAACTAATATTTACATACATACATGCGCACTTCAACCATACAAACATAGTATAAAGTTCCCTTTAGTCGTCCCCCATTTCGTGTTTATGAAGCATAAATATACCGTAGAAAACTTGTGTTCTGCTTGTTTATTTTAGGCCGCTTTTCCAATTTATTATTTTTTTCATTAATCCACAATTTTTACATTAAAGTTTATAAATGATTATAATTTTTTGTTGCTGTATTCTATCTCTAATTCTTATGGGATGAGGGGATCCCATTCCGAAATAAATTGGTTTTATATTACTTACTGAATATATTTAAAATTTCTGTTTCCTTATTTACTTTTACTTTAATCTTGGATTTCAATAATTATTATTTCATGAAATAGCATGATCATGAATGATTTTCGAAAATGAATAGGGGAACACAAGATTTTCATTATTTTTATAAGGCATTGAGGGTCATTGTTGAGAATAACCCTACTTAGTAGGCTTAGTAGACCTCATATTCAGCTGTAAAAGTAAGTGTTTTCTTCATGACGCAATAATGTATCTTGAAGAGACCAGTCGAGACTATTTGCTATAAAGTTAGAATTACCCACACTGCTAGAAGTTTAAGCACATTCCAACATCCATTTTTCGAATATTCATATTTAAAAAATATAGACAAAATTTAAATGTCAGCCTTTTGCCAAAAATTCTGGCCACTTTCTTTGTTCAGTGATAATGCTCGCACTATTACCGTGTTCAATTCCCTTAGGGGCTTGAATGAATTTTGTAGCGAAAACATGAATTATCCCTTACTGGATTGTCTTGTAAACGCAAACAAATTTCTACTTTAAACGGAAAATTTATCAAAATAGCTCTGTCAATGAACTTAAGATAAGAAGCATTTGAGATTATTTCAGAATTGTTTCCTCAGGAGCTATGGCTGCATTTGTTCAAAGGTGGGTCAGCTCAGGGATGCAACACAAACGATGGAATCGGCATGTATTCTAAATATTTTAAGGTAGCAGCGTCTGTTGGATGTCTGGCAACGAATTATGAGATTCATGACGCTAAATTAAAGAACAGTGCTGTCAACATTGCAGCAATAATTGTTGGCTGTCAGGATGCAATACTCCTATCCCATGTAACACACGAATCCTATTATTCTAAGTGTATATTCACAGTGGCCCCGAAGATAATGAACCTAGGAAAAGTCCTGGTTTTTCAGTGGTTTTCCAGGCATTGCACTGTGCATGGCAACGAAGAGGGCGACCGCCAAACTAAGTAAGACACTATGATGTTGTAAGAAGATTATAGATGCAGCTAAAAGAGGAATAAAATCAATTCTATATTAGGATATGATCTTCAAACAGAGGAGGAAAGCGGAGGGCAAACAGTGGGTACCCTGAAGAAGGATCGGGGAAAGTACCATCCATTTGCCGAGGGAACTGTTTATGGCGTGTTTCCGACTACTGACTGCTGGCCTGAACAGCAGACCGAATACCTGAACAGCACTTATTTAATTAAAATTGGTGTGATGAGCCATGTGATGTACGTATGTGCCAGGCGGGGGGCTACCATGACCAGTGCACAGCTAGATAGTTGTCCAGGTCGCTTAGTTATTTTAGACAATGTCGCCTATGCTCGAAAATCGAAATTATATTGGGTTGTACAAGAAGCGACAGGTGTAGGAAAAAAATTAATTTGTAGCGGCATATTTCATGAATCAGAAATGGGAACTTCCACTCCTTACGAACAGACTTGAACTTTTTTATTAATGGCATAGCTAGCATTGCGAGTGTGATAGGAAAGTGGTGGTGTAATGGTTTAAGATGGGGCAAATGATGGTTGATGGGGAGTGTTGAAATGATTGGACATAACTCACTTACTGCAGTAATACTCACAATTATATTTATGTAACTAGTGCAGGAAATGAGTGCAAGAATGTTGATCGTAGAATGGTAGCATTGGCTATTAAAACTATCGATAGTTCTTGCAATGGTATGGCTGGTTTGGATAGCTTGTATAGAATTTTTGACCTATAAAAGGGTCTTCTTAAAAGAGAGGTGAGTGACAGAGTTTTATTACATTCTGTAAGCTGTTGCTTGTTGTAACTCCTTGAGAATAAGTTGTAGACTCTTTTCGATAATTACTAGCATTCTCTTCCTGATTCCTGATAAGTTGCTGTAGTCTCTTGCTGTTCAGACTTCAACTATTTATTTCTAACTGCTGAACAGTCTAAATCATAGACTGAAGACTCGGAAATTGCCGAGCATTCATACGATTTTTTTTGTAGCTTGGCATAGCTGTAGATGTGTTCAGTGCTTGAAGGTTGTAATGTTTTCGTGGGGGCGTAATACAGACGCTAAAAGTATGTGGATTCCAATACAGGACCCCCCCAGTTGTGGCTTAGTGCAATCAACCTGATAGAATCCATATGCTAGTACAATAACAGGAATGTGAGAAGTCTGATTGATTGATATTAGAAATTGCTCACCCTTTCTCCACATCTATGAACATAGTTATTCTTTAACAGTATTGCCCTACAAATAGTAAATACAACATTCATATCATATATATCGCTAAAATTATGATGCGTCAACTTTGAGGGGAGAAAGGATTAGCCTCCTGTTTACAAATGGATATCCTGGAGAGTATGAACCCATACTATTGCTGATAATGTACAGGTTCAGCGTATCCATAAGCAAACTCTAGGCTAACCATCACTCACAATCACTTCCACCTACACATTCCTTCCTGTATGCTATTATAGTGGGCCCAATATAATGGTCGCATAGACCGCAATGAAGCCACTGTGGTCCGGCCTTCTAGTTCGACGTCACAGCTGTTTGTATTCTCTTACCCCTTAAGGTAGTTTACATAAATGTAATCTTGAAAAATCCAACCGAACAGAGATGTTTATAAAATAAACAAAAGAAAAAATTATTTATTTTCTATAAAAGCATGAACTTTCATTGTTCGTAGATGATAAGTAAGATTCCTCTTTTAACACAGATTTCTATTTACAGAGATATTCCTTTTATAACCGAACAAAACAATAGTTATTATGAAACAAATCCAACAACCAGTTGGATTAAGAATCGTAGAATTTACAAAATATTTGGTTTGCTTTGCATTGTAAGATGGTGGGAATTGTGTTCATTGAACTGCCCCAGCGTGATCAGTCTCAAATACAGTAAAGACATGCAATGAGGAATTTTTAATTTTACCGGCTTTTTCACAAATTTAAAATTCTAACGATATTTTTAATGATGTGACACTTTAGAAGTTTAACTTTGCTGCATCACTATAATCCCCGAATAATCAATGTAGTTCTGGAAAAATGTTCCAAATAATAAAACTAAAACTGATAAGATATTTTATTTATGTTTATTGATAGTATATGAGGTTAAGAGAAAATCGAAGGAGTAGTTTTTCGTGAAAATTGTGAAAAACGGAAGAAAAAAAATGCAGTAACAGTCGCACTTCCGGTTCTGGATTTTTGAGCGAAACTTTCATGTCCGATACGACGATGATAACTAAATTGTAATTTAAAGATGCTGCGATTTTAAGATATTTTGTTCTTCCCCTTTCCATCACTCTCTCACTCTCTCTAACAAACACATTGACCCACATACAGTCCAAAGTAAAATAGATAAGGCAACCGTAATCGTTAGGACGACCTTATCTAAATACGATCCTGGTAAATAATAGGGTTAAGATAGAAATATATGAGATGGCTGGCCTACTCAGTCAATATCTCCGTAACCTAGGACTACTACGATGACTTCTATGCTTGGCTAGCGGTGCTAGTGTGTATAATACACGTACATAGTAAAAGTTTTGAAATGTACAATAGATTGTGGTGAATATACACGCTGTGGGGCTAGTGTTTGCTTTGATGACGGCTAAACCCATACAGTTGCCGCAATATCTTCTGCGCAGGTCTTGTATCTAGGTATGTGGACCCACTGGAAGCGTTTTTAGTAATGCCAGGGGTAGGATACCTGTAGGGAAAAACCAAGTTCAATGATTGTGACTTTAGTTTCCTTTACAGAAATTACTTTCAGAGATTAAACTTTTTTAATTTTACATCCATCATGTTTGTTTTACTAACAAAAAGAACTAGGAATATTTATTTATTTTCTTTTTATTCTTCTAATCATTCCGCTTATAACTTTGCATTCTTATAATGCTGTGAACTGAATGTGATGTTGGCCCCTAAGCCAATCCACTTTCCCACATTTATTCGTCAATAACAAGAATTCGTATCAATAAATTTCAGAGAACCTTATTATACCAATATTAACATTGAATCCTAAGCTCTAAATACTTAAAATTATCCTAAGCTTGCAAACATTTAAAATTGATTTTATTTTCCGTTATTGCTGTAATGAGGTACATAATAGTTTTGAAGATTATATATATTCTAATTATATATATTCTAATTATATATATTCTAAATTGAAGAAATTTAAAAATAATTATTTTCATGCTTATTGTGTAATTCATCCTTTATTAATTCCTGAATTGTAATATTTAGTTTCAGATACAAAAATATTATAATACATCTTTTGAAAATGGCATGTGTAATGCCGAAACGTTAAGAGTAAAAAAATGTTATTTTATAACATATATTAAATTAAATTAATTCAGGCTGTAAGTGGTTCAAATTTATCAAGCAAACCCAGCAAACTATATATTAAAAACAGCCAATAAATCATACAACAATCAACTCAGTAATTATTTACTTTCTCTTACTCCTAGTAAGAGGAAGTATTGTAATCGTGTCAAATTGTTTTGATATCGAGTTTTCACCAGGCATATCCGTTTTGCGATCCCTTGAGCCCAAAAAAAGTGGTTTTTAGAAAATAATCTGTGTGTGTCTGTGTGCGCGTATATATGCATATTTGTACGTATGTGAACAGCATAGCTCAAAAACGAAAAATCGTAGAAAGTTCAAACTTGATATTCTGTTTAGGCGTCCACCACGGGATCCGACAGTAGGTTATTTGTCGAAATTCCTCAACCGGAAGTACCACTTATCTGAATGGTTTTTTTTTGTTGCGATTTTCTCAAAAATGGCTCCGAAGATTTTCTTGAAACTTGGTATATCAACTGCATATACTAAGTAGTTCAACTTTTATTTGTAACATTTCTCCGGGAAAATTCATTTAAGAGTACTTTTGATGGAGGGGTGGGATTACGGTTTCCTCCAAAGTGCTATTTCAGTTTATTACACAATTTCTACCATCCTAAATAATATTAATTACAATTAAATATGTTGTTGAAATTCCGAATTTGAAAAAAATTGGGCGTTTTTACTAGGAAGTATTTGTTTCAGTTTTCCGCTATTTTCTCTCTAAATCGAATCCAACTAATTTCTTTAAACTTGGAATGTGAATGCACTAAAAAAAGCTACAACTTTTAATTGTAACATTTCTTCTGGTAAAGTCACTTGAAGGTTTTTTTGGAGCTATGAGTTTATGTTTTATTTCTCGAAAGTGCTATTGTAGTTGATTATACAAATCTACCATCCAAACAAAGTCAATTAGAAATAAATTGGCTGGCAAAATTCCGAGTTTCAAGAAATTACGAAACTGGAAATGCGTGTTTTTACTAAGCATTTTATCAATTTTTGCGATTTTTTCCATAAAAAACACCGACGTTTCATTGAATTTTGGTATACTAACTATAAAGTTTGTAAATTACAATTCTGGAAATTCAAACCAAATTTTTTTATTTTTTATTTAAATTACTGCGAGTGTATCCAATTTTGGAAGTGGAAATAACACCTTAGTATCTTGGTTATGTATGAACATGATCATAATGAAAGTTGCAAGGAAGTTCCTCGCCGTTTAGGATACTATCAGGGATTTCGGCGATATCTTACCTAAAATTTCGTTCAAAAAATCGATAAATGGAAGTGCGAATTTTTATTATAATATTTGGGGGGGGGGGGGGGGATAGATTTTTGGGAGTTGTGGGTGAAATTGCTACTTCGGGGACTCTTCATCCTAATCTATCCTTTGTGAGTCATCATAATGTACGTTCCAGCAAATTGCAAATATATGTAGGCGATTTAATCGTTTATTAAAACTTTAAAAGTTTGAAAAAAATGTGGAAAATTAAAACGTTTCGATTTGCATGAAAAGGAAGTTGTTTTTTGTATTTACCAGTTATTTTGTATTTTAATTATACACATAATTATAATTACGTTTGTTAAATAAACATAATTCTGAATATGACTTTTAATTAATTTTTCCAAAAAGAAAAAAGAAAAGAACTTAAATATACTTTAAATGAAAAAATAATAAAAAATACAGTAAAGATAATTACGTTTGTTTGAGCATTTTCCCTTAAGAAGTGTAGACCTTGTTGTTTTTATAAAAAGAGATTTGTTAAAAAAGAAAAAAAATAATAATAATAATAAAAAAAATTCATCTCTTTAATAGAAAATAAATAAATAAAAAAGAAAAAGTTGGAAAAGTCTTAACAAACAATTTCCAAGTTAAATATTTGTTTTTAATTCAACAAGTGAAATAAAAAAAAAAAAAAGTAATAATAACAAAAAATAAACGAAAGAAGCGATGTTAGTATTAAAATAACTTTTTATCGTAAAAAAATATGACAGTATGCATACTGTGACCACCATACTGTAAACTACAGTACACGTAGCTTGTTATCTGCACTGTGTTATGTTGCTTGGTTTCTATTCCCTTTGCTTCCTTTTATACTTGTGGTATTTCACTAGACAGTTTCAATTATGTCTCTAAAAAAATTTAAATTTTAACTGGACATAAAAAGCTATAATATATATGTATATTCATAATTTATTTAATCATGCGTATATTTATTAATTATTTATTTCTTTGTTTTATATTTTATCTCGTGCTTGTTAACAGGAAATGTTGTCTGAGAAAAAAACTCACAACTTTCTCTTACTCGTGTTAGTTTTCTAATTATATATAAAATTACAAATTGTCTTTAAACTCGAAATTTTACGTATTTGTCCTAACATAAATATAGCGACCCGAAGTCCCAAAAGATCGAAAGACCCAAAGATCGTCAAAGACATTTTCCATGATAGCCTGCTTCATTTTGGGGTCATCGACTGGTTTCGGGGGCTTTCGCCCATCATTAGGATGCTTTTGTTGAACATGATGGTCGATGACCACAAAATGAAGCAGGCTATCACGGAAAATGATGCTTCCAGCTCTGCGGAACCAACCACCACAATGACCCAAAGATCCATTACAGATTTTATAGTACATTGCGAGAAATACAAATTTGAATTTTTTGTTTGTTTTAAGGTTAGTTGTCATTAGGGACAATGCTAAGGTTTCGGACAATATAGGTCAAATTGATGAATTACTGTAGTTTTTATTATAAACTATTAATCATGGTTGAATTGGTTGTGGCTAGCCCACAATACTAGACATTATTTGAGACTTTGACAATGGTAGCAAGCTCTATTGGTTGTGATTGGAACTGCAGCTTTGGAAGACATTAGAAATTAAGAGAGTCATTCAATAAGTAACGAGACAAATCGCTGTAGCTCAGAAACGGTTTGTTGGCATCCTTGTACTTAGTTTCTCATCAGCTGTTCGGGAATATTTTGGTAAGCATAACCTCAAATGTATTCAGATAACAATGGCGAGTCCGCTCAAGCAATGCACCTCGCAAGAACAACGCTCAGGAGATTAGATTTTTAGTTGCAGAGTGTATCAAAGGTAGTGAAATCCACCAGAAAGAATGTTGAAAGAATGTACGGGAATAATTGTTTGAACCGTTCGAACGTTTACAAATGGGTAGAACAGTTTAAAATGGCCGTGTAAGTGTCTGTGACGAGCGACAAAGTGAATGACCGGTTAAAGTTGCAACTTCCTCCCTCAAATCTCGCATTAACGCGTTAATTCAGGACAACGGGCGTATTATCGTTGAACTGATGGCTGAAGAAGTGCACGCGACTGTGTTGGAACTGTCTATAACATTATTCAGAATAAGCTACAGTACAAGAAAACTTGTACATAATCACTTCGATGGGTTCCAAAACAACTTACGGACGCCCAGGTTTCAAATCAGTCAACAGTTGAAAGAACGACGGTTCCTACAGCACCGACCTTGCCCCCATCGAACTTCCATTTGTTTGGACCCCTTAAAGAAGCTCTACGTGGAAAGCATTTTTAATCCAATAAAGAAGTTAGAAAAATTAAGTACAAAAGTGGCTTCCAGATCAACCCAAAGAATTTTATGCCAGATGCAAACACAAATTAGAAGAACGATGGGACAAGTGTATAAATGTTGTTGGGGACTGTTTTTTTTTTTTTTTTTTTTTTTTTTTTTTTTTTTTTTTTTTTTGAGTCATCTATCGGTTTTGGATGTTCGCCCGTATTCAGAATAAACAGTGTGATTAGCATAGGGCAGACTCAGTTTTCACATGGAATCCTGAAGATGGGCGAATCCCCAAAACTGGAATTATGACCACAAAATGGAAGTATGCTATTGGAGAAAAAAATTTGTTTACTCATAATTTGTAATACCAGATACATTGATGAAATATGAACGCAAAACTTTATCAGAACAAATCTGATGATGGAATACTCACTTGCACGACTTTTACTTACAATTTTAAATTACAATTCTAGAATTACTTAATAATTTTCTTCAAATTTGGGATTTTTATAAACTTTTAATTTAGGCCTTAGCAAGACACATAAAATGTAGTTGGTAGGGATGCTTGATTTTTTAGAGATATGACATAGATTTTACCTGAATGTAACTATATTGTATAGCAGCGCTCTCTGTAATTTGAAGATTCAGATATTCTAATAGAGCTGTGTTCGAGAAAATTACAGTTAACTAATTACAATTGATAATCATTTTGAGGAAAAGCTGAACATTCCAGCACCACAGGACTCTCCAAAAAAAATCAAGTTTCCTGGAAACATATTTGAAATAAAAGTGATAGGAACATATTTGTGCAGTTATTTTGTGATGTTTAAAGAATATCATTGAAGTCGTTTTCGAGAAAATCCCACCTAAAAAAATTTGTAAAATCATTTCAGTAAAGTCACATCTTCAGAGCCCGAAACTTTCTGTTATCAGAGATGGTAGTGATACCTAGAGGGAATATCAATTTTGAGCTTCTTACGGTTTTTTCATTTTTAAGATATTTGTTCACACTCTCTCTCTCTCTCTCTCTCTCTCTTTCACACAAACTCAAACACTGAGTTTGTAAAAACTCACAAGAAAAAAAAGTTTTACTCATACTCAGGAAACATCAAAAATTGTATCTTCCGGTGTAACTAAATTTTGACAGCTTTCCACAGTCGCAGTGTTTCCTTCTTTCACCACCAGTATGTGCCAAAGGTTTGTAGGAGAGGAGGGTCTGTGTTGAGATTGACACTCCGATAATCTTGTGAATGATGTGTGTGGAATATACACACTCAATAGTTCACTATTTTATTTTAATATTTTATTTGTTGAGGAAAAGTCTACAGCAGAAAAAGTCTTTGACGCTTTTGAGACAAGCTTTCTTAGGAAAGCCAGAAGTCTCTAAAGTGGCAATGATAGCCTTGTATAAGACTGTATTCCTGCCGATTCTTACATATTCCAGTGAATCTTGGACCCTCACGGAAAGGCATAAAAGCGCTATCCAAGCTATGGAGATGTGATATTTGAGATAAGTAGAGGGGAAAACAGGAAGGGATAAAGTTAGGTGTGTATAGGTTAGAAGAAATTTAAAAGTAAAGCCCGCAACAGAGATCTGTAGCAACCAGCCAGCTGCGTTGGCTGGGCCATGTTATTATGAGAATGGAGGAGGGAAGTCTGGCGAGGAGAGTGTATGAGACCAGAGTGACAGGTTCCAGGGAAAGTGGAAGGTCTAGGAGAATTTGGGAACAGGATGTCCAAAACAGAGGTTGGGATTGGAGAAGCAGGAAAGGGATAACATGGGACAGGGACGGTTGGAGAAAGCTCTGCAAGGCCTCGACATCGCTATAGTGGTGTAAGAGGAATAGACTAAGAAGAAGAAGAAGATTGATTGAAGTTAGACGGCCTTCCAGTTTCGAAAGTTTGTGGTTTACTAAGTAAAGTATAAGTCTATAGTACTGTGGCTATGGCTTGACCAACTAATGCCGAAATAAAATTAATTAAAAAAAAAAAAAAATCATACTCTTTCTTCCGGCACTGTAATGAGTCGTGCCTTTCTGGATAATACACATTATATATGATTGAATGTAGAGTACTTAATAGGTATGCAAAAATAAGGGTTACTTTGACTAAAAAACTTTTGTATGTCAAAATAAGGGAGACATAAGCTGATGGAAGGGTTGTTTTATTTTATAGTAGATAAAGGTTATATATTTTCCTTTTCAACGAGTCAATTAGTTAAGTTCAAAACTCTGTAGCTTAAAGTTTTGTTAAACGTACAAAGATTTGTATTTAGTAGGATGTATGAATAGACAGGATGTTACAGTTAAAACAGAGCAAGTTAGGAAGTTGTAGATGCATCAGTTCCGGTCTGCCAGCTTTAATGCATCATTTATCAGTTTATCTTTCATAAAGTATCCTTCTTCTAGGAAAGGAAGGAAATGTAAAAACATCAGCATTGTACCTCCCTGTTTTTAGTACATTCTCCTCATCTTTAAAAACTTCTCTCCTCTATAGGAATAAGCTGTATACGTTTAATTTCCCAGGCCTCGCAGCCCCGACATACATATACACAATATCTGCATAATTTATCACACCTGCTTGCTTGAATTCCGGTAGCGTAATGAGAAGCCTAGAACAGTGTGAAGCAAAAGAGATGAGAACGGGCCCAGCCCACTTTACCCCCTCCTATGTTAAAACATCATCATCCCTCGCGGCTGTTTTACACGCCTCTTCTTAATTCTACCGTCCCCTCCCTCTACTGTTAGCACACTCCTGGTCTCCTGGCCCACTCTCTAAACTAAACTTCTTGGCATCTCAAACTGGATCGGCGGCGGCTCACCTAACACCCCTACAGCAATTTCCCTTTTCATTCGGTTATTTCCGACTCATTAGTTATTGTGTGTATTTTCACTAGTACATTGTTTACCTTTAAATTAGACTTTTCTTTTTGTTTTTCTTAATAAAAATTATCTCATATAATGCATATATGTTTTACTTAATCTTTCAATTTAATCATGTTCATATTTTTTGACCAATAAATTGTCTTTGGCCAATATTTGTCAATAAATTGTATTTGGCTGATATAGATTATTTAATTTGGATAATTAATATTTACACGGCCAACGTTTCGTCTTTTATTAAAACATTATCAGGGCTACAAAACAGCAAATAGTAATGACAGACTTTTTATGATACAAAAATTGTTGACAAACAATAATAGCAATAAGTAGGGGGTAATAATAATATAATACTAATAATGATAATTAGGAGTCCGGGATTGTACTAAGAAGGCCCGAGCTCCAATGACCATACATGTTGATGTGTCTTATATTAAAAAATAATAATAATTAGTTCTATGGTAACGCGCTGGTCTTGATTCAGGGATGTCCCGGCTTCCAGTCCAGCAGAGCTGCCTTTAGATTCTCTCGCCCACGGAGCTTCTACAGCTCACTGTCCGGTGATTGGCACTGCTGGAAAGAACCTGTCTGAATGAGGTCGGCAGTGTACTGAGAAAGCTTCGGACGCCAATAACCTTAAATGTTGAGTTGTTCAAATTAAAATAATAATTTATTTGTGTATAATAAAAGAAAAGCCCACTATTTTTTAAGACCTTATAGTGGCAGTTTAAATTTAAACCCAACAGAGTCTTCAAAACTCCCACAAAATAATTATTTTTGGGGGGGAAATATGTTTGAAATAGAAATAATAACTCTTTATCTGTGTGCAGTGAGCATTTCAAATTTAAAGAAAATCATTATAGAAGACTCCAGAAAACTCAAAACCTATTCATTTCATAAAGTCGCACTTCCGGTTAATCGATTTGGTTTTCAAATTTGGAAGAAAATCGTTGGAACCGTTTTCGGCAAAATCTCGAAAAACTGAAAAAAAATATTCAGTAAATGCGCAATTCCGGCGGATAGATTTTGCCCATAATTTTTTGTTCAGATACGGTAATAGTACCTAAACGAAATACCAAGCTTGAGTTCCCTGCGGACTTTTCTTTTTTGAGATATTCTGTTAAATCAAAGACACACACACACACACACACACACACACACACACACCATTCGCTATTAAAAACTCTTTTTCCTCACTCACGGGACCTCAAAACATGTATTTCCCGGTAAAAACTCAATTTCGAAAATTTGATGCCAGGGAAGGAAGGAATATAATAAAGCAGAGCACTCCATCCTACTTGATATACTCGTAATTATGTAATGTTGTTTTTAATCATTAGGTTTAGGTCATTAAAGGTGAGACGATTATCGAGTCGTCCATTTCAGTTAGTTAGTAAGTTCTAAATGAGGAATGTCGCCATATTTAATTAATTCTGTCTATAACACTCATTTGAGTATCAAAAAAAAAAAAGTCTGAAAACAAAGGAGGATGAGAAGTAGGGTTAGTGATATTTTGTTTAGTGTGTGTTGACAACATGTGTACAAACACATGGGATGTAGAGATATAGTTAAGGAGAGTGCCACATATAAGGAGCTTCAAGTAATTAGCTGAGGAGGGCTCAAATTGTATTGTCTGAAAGGTACATATGTTTCCAGATTTGGCTGCATTCCACAGCTCTAGTCCCATAATCACATATAGGTTTAAGTATGGTAATGCATATGTACTCTTTTGAATGTCTTAAATAATTTAGGTTGTCTTCTGAGAAGATTGTAAAAAAAGTTTGGCGGGCTTAGACCCTTATTTGTCTATTAAGTCGTATGTAAGTTCAACTTAAATGGGAGAATCTAAGGTAGCGCACTTCAAGGTCGTTAACTTGAAGAAGACAGGCAGTTGATGTGAACAGGAGGACAGATGTCCCGCTGGAAAGTAAATATGGCTCGTTCGTCTTTTTATTCTAATTTTAATTCGCTGCATGTTTTTGTTCGTTTGTATAATATGTAAGTAGGTATGTTTGTCACTTAGGAGAAGCTGATCTAAGGGTTGTACTTAGAGCTAAGTGGGAATGGCTGGAAGGAAATTTCCAAAATGTTTTAGAAATGTATTTTTAATATGGTTGAAAATAATCTTTTTTATCAAGCTTCAGCCATTGCAGCGCCTCCTTTTTTTTATATAGCTAAGTAAAAACTTTTTTGGAGTTCTGGTCATTAGAGGTGAGAGATAATTGAGTGTCCACCTCCGGAGTTGGTAAGTTCTATATGAGAGATATGAGAGGAGTTACTTTGTAAATGTTATTTATCGGATTCGACTGTTCAGCTCCTATTATAATGTAAGATATAAACTTATAGACATAAAACATGTTGTTAATCTACGAAATTCTGAATTACTAGATGCATTTAGTAATGCATACGATATAGAAAATTTGTATTTGTTCACAAAACTTTGCTTAGAATTGAGAGAAAAGTTAAAAACCATGATTAAATTAGATAGATGAAAGTGAAATAGTTGGTTATTAGTTATAATATAAGCACTTTAACCATGTTAGAAAACAATTCTCTGTTGTTTAAAATTAAAAAAACTAAAGAACATTACTTTTTGTTTATAATTTATTAGAAAGTAATCAAGTTATGTGAACTCTTTCTATAAAATGTAATATTTTATAAGCAATAAAATTTGATTTGATATGAGGGGAGTCACTATCTTCAATTAATTTTGCATGTAACATTCATTTCAAAAACTCACGCAATTTATTTTTACCCAGATTCATGATATCCCATTTTTGCAAAACGCAGAACTTCCGTTTCCAGATTCACAGTGTTCTTTGATACAATACAGTGTATCAACTAAATTTGCTCCGTACAAGTTATGTTATCACACTGTTTTTGACAAAAACATTGTGATGATGGGCGAAAGCGGTCGATGAGCACTAAAAGAAGTAGGCTATCACGGAAAATACGTATCAGTGATGCTTTCCAGCTTAGTGGAACTAATAAACACAGCAACTTGAGAGTAAAAAGTTTACTTTTTTTTCGGAAAATAAGGAAATCTCTTTCTTGAGTTCGTTAAGTCCGACTTGTAGCCTTTTTGTAGCCAACCCTAGATCCCGTGATGTTTTATATAATGCCGTTTTTTTTGGCCTTGCTGATAACATAACTTCATCAGCATGTAAGAGTCATAATCTTATAAATTGTGACCATTTTGAGGCTTTAAAACTAATCTTTTCTAGCCGCAAGTTGAACAGATCGAAGTGTAGAGGACCAACTGCACCAAAGTAATTAATGCACAACCTCCTAAATCACCTAAGTGCGGGGAAGTTTTGAAAAACTGGTTGTTGGTGCTGCTATTTAAGTCAATTTAAATCTCTGGTATCATCTGTGTTCGGGGAAAACTTATGATCTGTTATGGATGAGCAGGAAAGCAGTAAATTGAAATATTTCATGATTTTAGAAGCATTTATAAATTTGAGTTTCTGGAAGTGGTAAGTGAAATTAGAGATATTTTGCGTTCTGTTCAAGTCTATGTTGTCACATTGTTTTTACAAAAACATCCTGTTGTTGGGCTAATGCCCGAAACCGGAGGAGCAGGCTATCACGGAAAATATCTCTGATGCTATCCAGCTTCTGCAGAACCAACCACAACAACTATGGTAAGTGAAATTCTATCTATGGTCACTAACTATAAATAGGTGAGATATGTAAAAGATAAAACAATAGTGCAGATAATGTGAGAGAGAGATGGCAATATGGAGTGATAGGTTGGAGTGGCTAGTATCCTCTGTTATCGCCTTACAATTAATCCCTGGTTGGACTCAGTCCAGCATTTAGAACCCTATGTTTGAATGTACCACTGCCAAAATCACACAGACATCCTTTAATTTCCCACCTCCTGTTTTCAACTTGAATTATGCCGGACCATAAGTCACCACCATTCGTCCTTCTTCCATCCATTAAAACTTCTTATTCCCCCCCTACTGGTAGTAGTACATTCTCGCCCCAGTTACACTAAGCCTTCAACACTGAAAGTACGTTTTCATATAATAAATGCGCTCTCAAGCTTTTGTTAGGAAAGAGAGAGAAAGAGAAAAAAAGTAGAGGTTAACTGGTCGGTGTTTTTTATTCTATGAAGTTTTTTGCGAATTCTTCTTCAATTTTTTTCTGTTCCTTTTATCATAATTTTTTTTTTTTTTCAAAGAACAAATTCCAAACATTTTTAGAACTAATATTCTTTACTTATCTTTTTTTTTAGTGGGTTGTGGGGGGAGGGGAGAAGAGACAAAGTTGCAAACTCATAAATATTTCGTAGTTTTAAAAAGTTACCACATTTATTTTAACCCCACTTTACCACTTTCTTTGTTCTACGTTAGTAATTTTTTCCTTTCATACAAATTGGTAGACGATGTTAAATATGGAAATTAATAATATTTAATTAAAAATATGTAGAAAAAAATCAGAGAATCTAATCTCGTAATTTGAACAGTGTATTGTAATATGTACATATTTGGGAGAATTAATAAATATAAATTGTATCAAAGTTTATCCTTGTTAAATATTTTATGATTCTAAAGTAGGGAATTTTTCCAATGTACATATTTATAAAGTTGGGTTTTTTTGAAGGTTGAAAGGCACAAAAGCAACAGTTAGTTGAATCAGAGATACCTGGCCCTACCCCTATCATTACATTTATTGTTGAAAATTGGATTTTGAGTCAATTTTCACCCTGAAGAAGGTAATAAATTTGCCGAAACGTCGGTAGAAATTTAAAAAAGAGTTCTGTTTTGTGATGGAGGGCCGTGAGACTCCGAATCGCGCGGATTGTTCAACATTGAATACAGCGGTCGTAACGAACACTAAAAACATTACATTTATTTAGGACTGTAAGGGTGTTGTGAGGAGATGTTGGTTGTTGATGATCAAGATAAACACCTTAAGATTTGGTTTACGATATATAATTGATGTATGTAAATATATAACTTACTACCAAGGACTTGCACTTAAGAGTTTAGAACAGAACTGATACTGACAGACTGACGTGGCTAAAAATGAGATGTACGGTGCGATATTAACTGGTGTGTATCTGAATTCACAGAATGTCCTTTTTGACTCTGTCTCTCGTATATATATCCAACTGGCCTCTCCTCTCCTCTCTCTCGAGAGGGGCTCTTTCTCTCTGATGCGTGGTGGGGGTTCACTCGCTAGTGTGGATGAGTGGTGGGGGTTCACTACCCCTACATCATCCCCCCTCCTGAAGTAATTTTTCGTTTGTGAAAAATTAGCGTTGGTAGCTTGGCTGAAACGATGATGTTGATGCTGCTAAATTTGTAGCATATGTGGCTAGCATGCGACTAGCATGCTGTGCTTTTTTTTCTTTTTTTTTTGAAGGCCAGAGTTGTCAAGTCTGTCATAGAACGTACTTTGTTAATGTACTTTGTTTGTTTTTAAATTTTTAGCAGTCTTTGGCAGTAATTTAAATATGTACATTGAAAGAACAATATTTACATGATTGGTTATTAACATAATTTGAGAAAAGAAAACTAATAATTTCAATACATGATATTGGATCTGCATTTTTAGTTTAGAAATATTAAGAGATCCATTAATTATTTATATTTGCAATCCAGATGCCATTGAAAATTTAAAATTATTTACATTTTATTTATTTTGTTTTGTTTATTTTGTTGTATAAATTCTATAATTTATACATTCGTGGAATAAAATATTTATGTTTGTTTAAAACTTGATGTATTCGACGAAATTTTTTTTTTTTTTTGTAATTTATTTTTAGTTTAATTTCATTTATCCAAAATTTTGAAGGTTTTTCCTTGGACTAATCTGGCAATTAGACTTTCCGTGGCTAGTCGGTATGTTAAAATGACGTTAACATTTGTACACTGAGTTTTAAAAGTGTTAAAGAAAATTTTTGCCGCACCCGTTAATTTTAAAATTAGGATTTCCAGTTTGTCGGCTTCTGACCATCCCGAAATCGCACTATAATTATTAATTTGGTCTATGAAGGAATTTATGTCGCTATTATGGGAACCGTCGAAAACTGGTAAATTATTTATCATTTGCAAGTTCCGGATGTTTACGGGATTTGGAGCGTTGCACTTGTTTTTAGAAGGTACGCGATTGCTTCATCAGCAGATTTTTGTTGGCCATCGATTGTGTAGGTAGACATGATTTTTGATAGTCTTTCTTTTAAAATTAACAAATTGCCACTTGTAGGAAGATTATGTTGTTTTAATTTTTGAATAATTTCGGCTCTTTTCATAAAAAGGAAGTCGAAATATTAAAAATATGAAATATAAAAATAGATGTAACAAAACATATGGTTGAAATTAAAATATTTAAAAGTGTAAAACTAGTGTGAATATTAATAAAAAAATTAATTGAAATTTATATCTTACCTTTTAATGAGAAACGGCTGGGTTTCGATAGCGCTGCCACCAATGTAAGGGTGTTGTGAGGAGATGTTGGTTGTTGATGATCAAGATAAACACCTTAAGATTTGGTCAACGATATATAATTGATGTATGTAAATATATAACTGACTACCAAGGACTTGCACTTAAGAGTTTAGAACAGAATGATACTGACAGACTGACGTGGCTAAAAATGAGATGTACGGTGCGATATTAACTGATGTGTATCTGAATTCACAGAATATCTTTTTTGACTCTGTCTCTCGTATATATATCCAACTGGCCTCTCCTCTCCTCTCTCTCGAGAGGGGCTCTTTCTCTCTGATGCGTGGTGGGGGTTCACTCGCTTCTGTGGATGAGTGGTGGGGGTTCACTACCCCTACATATTGTAGTTGTGATGGATGCCAGAAATATAAAAAAAAATATTTTATTTATAACATCAAGAAAAATGTTACATTCGCTGCAAAAGAGACTATTCAGGTAGAAGACCACCTTTGTCTTTTAGAGTTCATGAACTTGGTTAACATTGTCTACCGTTTCTCACACTGGAGGATTTGAACTTGAATAGAAGACAGTCTGTTGTATACATTCAACCAGAACACTTTAAGAATCAGTGGCAGTTTAAGTTAAAACATAAGAGGTTTGCACATAATATATCTTTAAACTTCTGAAATTTAAATCGTCTGTCCACACCCGTAACACACGCTCCCGTCCTTCCGATCTTTATACTCCCTCCCACCATACATCCGCTTTTCAAAAATTCTTTGTAATCCGTGCCACCTATTTATGGAACTCCTTACCTTTGTCTATCCGTCGTGCCTCCACTATTGATACCTTCAAGTCCCGTCTTTTTCACCACCTCTTATCCTCACAAGTCTCTCCGAACCCTTAGAAGATTCCTCTCTCTCCTCCTTATCATTCATGGCTTAATCATTTTCAATAATTATTATTATCAATTATTACTAATGATATATAATAATTGTCAAGGCCAGACATAGTAGGCCACTTGTATTTTGTATTATTGTTCCTAAGGGACTTATGTCCCGGAACAAGAATAAAATTTTTCATTTCATTTCATAATGTGGTTAAATTATTGATTTATAAACATTATAGTTGTGGATATTATAAAAATACTTAAATTCACTTAGAGAATAATATATTTATTTCAAAACAATTGTGATCTTTTACTTATTTCTAATACTTCTCTCTCCTTCTCCCAAGCCCTTTACAAAACCGCTCGTGCCACAACTACCACTACGAACTACATCACAACACACCAATAACATTTCATACCATAAGGTTAGCATTGAGATAATGACGAAACATTTGATTTCTTCAAAAATGTCAAAAAAATAAATTCCGTCTACAAAAATTGTTAAAATAGAAACATATTATACATTTAAATCTGTATAGTTAGTTATCCAAGTTTAATGAAAATGTTCACAGCCCTTTTTTCTAAAAAAAACTATTATTTTGTAATATTGCATTTTTTGTAATCGATTTTTTAAAATTTTTACTTCTAGAAAAAAAAAATTGTAATACTCCTTAATATTAAATATTATATAGAACCGTACATTGTATTGGAGTACTATTTTAGAGGGAAGCTTAAGGACAATGCTTCCCAGATACCCACCCCCCAAAAAAATTCATTTTCCTAGTGGGAAACATTCAAAATATTTTTTTGTTAACTCCTTTTAATACAATTATATATATAGATAGATAGATAGATTGTTGCAGGGGATTATTGCAGTATCGACATCATTGTTGTAGTATTGACATCATCAGAGAGAAAAGTGTTTTGTAAAAAAGAGATTTTTAGATGGGATGAATGCATTTATTAGAACGAATGTACTTATTGTTGTGGTTGGTTGCGCAGAGCTGAAAAGCATCAGAGACATTTTCCTTGATAGCCTGCTTCTTTGAGGTTATCGACTGGTTTCGGGCGTTTGCCCATCTTCAGGATGCGTTTGCTAAACAGTGTGACAACACAGACTTGCACAGAGCCAATTCAGTTTACACACTAGAATGTGTAACACATCTATAATGATGACCATCATCTTTTCTGATGATGTTGCTCATTACATAAGCAACTCTTTTTGCCATATCAAATTACTTAATTATTAATTAAGTTTAGTATATAATTTGTATTTAGTGTGTTTAATGAAAATTATATGTAACCATTGATTAACATTTTTTTTAAATTTTATCTCTGAAGAAGGCAATCAATTTGTCGAAACGTTGGAAAAGTTTAGAAAAAAAGTGTAGATAGATAGATTGTTGTAGGGGATTATTGCACTGTGACCGGAAAGATCTATTGTGCCCCCCCTCCCAGAGATTTTCAGTGCACTGCCGGCATCCAAGCAGCGTTTCCTAGCTGCAGACAATACTGCTCATCACCGGGCAGTGAGTTGTAGAGGGTCCTAGGAAGAGAAAATCTAAGGGCAGCATGCTGGATTTGAACCCGGATCTCCACATTGCTAGTCCAGCTCGCTACTAATGAGCTAATCTCTTCATTCTCCGTTGGCTTACGCCAGTTAACTAGGAATGGAGACCATAGTTCATTCGCTTAGCTACTTCCGAATCATCAAAAAGTTTTTGGTTGAATTTATTCGTACAAGCTTCAGAGCTAAAATTAAAATGATGTTTTAATATGTGAAAAGCTAAAGTTCCTTCAGCAGCTGATACTTTGTAATCCAGAGGTGAATATGGATTAGTAAATAAAAATAAAAAATCACATATATGGATGAAACTGACGTAATACACAACCCGAGCATATTGCCTCCGATTTTGAATTTGGTGATGGTTTAAAACATTTAAACTTTGTTCGTAGTTCTTCAGGAATCAAACACTTCCGTTTACTTATTTCAGGGCAAAAATAAAAACACACAATCAAAGAATCAACTCGAATTTATAACAATATTGCTATTATTATGACTTGAAACTTACTTACTTTGTTTACAGATTAACGTTTTTTATTGCAATTTATAGAGGAAGTGGATGTGAAGAGGGTCACAAAAAACCATAAATATTAGCGGAACGACGGCTGGAAGCCAACTAGACAATAAATCATGTAGCAATTGAAAATAAGTCGCGATTTGTGTACTGGTAGATAAGTAGGGGTAGTAAACCAAGACGAATGAAATTATTGACGATCACGCCAATTTCGGCTTAATTTGTATGCACCGAATTTTTGTATAACAAAATATTTAAAAGTCGGCTAAATCAAAAAAGAAAACATTTTGAGCATATTTGAAAAAAGAGAGAGAACAAAAGAATTTTGTTAAAAAAGGGAACATATTCTTTTGAAAAGAGAACTGTTGGAAACCATATCATAAAGTTGATTGAAGGGCACCGTAATAATATCTTGCAAGCTTGCTGCATTATAGCAAACCAATTGGTATTAAAAAAAAAATAATAATAAATAAATAAAAAAATAAATAAATGAACTGTTTCATATCACTGAGGGATTTCGTCCAAAGTCCATTCTAACTGAATGTATATGACAGACCCATTGCAAGAATTTGATGCACCCGGTTGGATTAGTTGAAATGGAGATCATTAATTCAAACATCGATTGACAAACTGCTATTATATCTACATTAGATAAAGACTACGCAGATAAAAACAAGAATGCGGACAATAATGGTTGGGTTTTTCTACTTTATATTAGAAGAAATAAAATATTTCAGTCTAAGCAAAAAGTGCACAAACACTGTTCAAGTAATCAAGAGGAGGTTGCCAATTTTAACGCTCTAAAATGGATAAACCATTACCTTTTGGATTTTTCAATAAATGATTTTTATAATAATGGCTGATAACCAGGTGGCACTAAATTCAATTTAGAATTAGGTTATTGAAAATATAAGAAGAAGCTCGCCTCAGTATAAGGTAAGTGGCATAAAACTCTTCTTTTTTTTTTGGATCAAAGCGCATGCTGGATTGGAAGGCATTGAGCAGGCCTACAGACTAGCTAAGGAAGCCTCCCTAGATAATAACTGTTTCTTACAATAAAAATCACAAATCTTTCCTCAAACTATATTTACTAGTTTCAAGTATATTAGATTTGTAATGGGATCCGAATCATTGAAGATTTATAGGATCCCAAGAGCGAAGAAGCAGACATTAAATGAACAAAATGTTAGTTACTCCCCCACCTAGGCCAGACTAGGAAGAAAGAGTTAGATTCATCCGACAACAGAACCAGGACAGTTTTACAACAGTTTCACAACTACATCCAGTCAGCGACCTATCAACTACCTTCTTATTACTCAGCCAGTCTGTTTCTTTATTATTCTCTTGCAACCTAACTTCTATTTAACTGTAAAGTCTGTTTGTGCAGTTTGTGTGTATGTCTTACTCATTGTAACAGCAACCAAAGAGAAGCTCAGCAACCAAAGAGAGTAAAGAGCAAAACCCAAAATCACTCTCTCTGACTGGAATGGGAGAAACTATAAATATAGCAACGGACAGTCCATAAAAACACATTTGAATTCAGTTCAATACATCCAATCGCTACGTGGCATTTTCATACCACTCTACCTTAAACATTTCTCTATTGTAAAGTCCAGCAGACTGTTGGTCTCATTATTAATATATTTTTTTTTTTTTTTTTTTTTTTTTTTTTTTTTTCCTAGGGTTCTGTACCGCGACCATTCTTGATCTATTGTACCCCCCTCTGGTGCCTAAGATGAGCTAGCTCATCTATAGCACCCTCTCCAGGTTTAACTCCCTGAGGAATCTCAGGATCCTGGAAGGTTCTAGGGTAGGTATTTCTTCCTCCCCTATCTGGTAACAGCCCAGACTACTAAATCTTCTTTGAATGACGGCATCACAGTCCGTGAGGAGGTGTATCGGAGTTTCCTCCGCCTCTCCACAGAATCTGCATATGCCGTCACCTACTAGGCCAAGCTTTCTCAGGTGCCCCCTGAGTCTGCAATGCCCCGTAAGGAATCCCGTAAGAATACGGATCCTATTCTTACTCAGACTGATGAAGGCTTTCGACCTTTCCTGGTTATAATCGCCCAGACAGACCTTGGCCTGCCTCAGTCCCGGGATGGTGTTCCAGAGACGAGCTCTTTTGACCACCTCCTCCTTCTTGATTTCTTCTAGAAATACTTGGTCACTGACTCCACAAAAGGGCTCTGGCCCAATAAGAGGAGATACAGCGCCTTCCTTTGCCAGGGCGTCAGCTGCCTCATTGCCTTCCACGCCGACATGTCCCGGCACCCAATGCAGGGTGACTTTATTACTCCTGCCTAGTTCATTAAGTTTGCCTAGGCAATCCCATACCATTTTAGAACTGAGTACGTAAGAGCTCAGTGCTTTAATGGCCGCCTGACTGTCGGATAGGATAACTATCTCCTGATTCCGATATCCCCGATCGAGGTTCAACTGAGCGCACCTTCCAATAGCGTAGATTTCCGCCTGGAAGATGCTAGGAAACTTGCCCATGGGCTCTGAGTGTTTGATTCTAGGCCCAAACACCCCTGCCCCGGTTCCTTCGAGGGTCTTAGACCCATCTGTGTACCACTTAATGGCATGCTTGCTAATACTGTCCAGGGCGGATCCATCGCTCCACTCTCCTTTCGTACTTAGCTTCGTAGAAAAATTCCTAACGAAGCTATATTTCTTAGTCATGCTATCTCTAGGAAAGTCCCAGGGGAGGGAGCCTGCAGAAGGAGGCATTCGCCTCCCACCCCCCAGGCCACATCTCCCCATGCCCTCCCTAGAGATTCTGAGGAGGGCTCCCTTCGCCACTCGCTCCACCACTAGGTGGAGCGGTGTGAGATTGAGAATAACCTCAATCCCGGCTGTGGGGCACGTCCTCATAGCTCCCGTCGTGCATAGGCACGCAAGGCGCTGTACTTTGTCAAGAGTCTTCTTGACCTTCTCGAGCTTTGCTCTACTGTACCACGCTACTGCACCATAGGTGATAATAGGTCTCACCATCATAGTGTACATCCAAATAAGAATTCGAGGAGGGCATCCCCAGGACTTGCCCGCCACCCTCCTGCACACCATGAGAGCGCGAGTAGCTTTACTGGCCGTTATTTCAACATGCCTATTCCACAGAAGCTTACTATCCAGAGTTACCCCAAGATATTTAACCTCCTTCTTCCACTCTAGATCAACTCCAGCTAACTGGATACTTTTCAGATGTGGAAGAGTCCTGCGCCTTGTAAAAGGAACTACCGTGGTTTTCGCTGGGTTAATACCCAGCCCCACAGAAAGGCACCATCTATTAGTGATGTCTAGACCCCTCTGTAGTATTTCACAGAGGGTATCCTCGAACTTACCCCTAGCAATTATGACGATATCATCGGCATACCCCTGACAGGAGATGTCGAGATCCGCCAGTTTGCAGAGGAGTTCGTCTACTACCAAACTCCATATTAGGGGTGACAAAACCCCCCCTTGAGGACAACCCCTGGTCGTACTGACTCTAATGGTTTCTTGGCCCACCATCGTCTCCACTGTTCGTGTGGACAACATCTCATTCACCCACCTCACCATGGTGCCGTCAACCCCCCTTCTAATTAGGGCCCTACTGACGGCCTCATGGGAGGTGTTGTCAAAGGCCCCTGCTATGTCAAGAAAGACACAGATGGCCGTCTCCTTGACATCTAGAGATTTCTGGATAGCACTCGTCAGCTCATACAGAGCGGTATCCGTTGATCTTCCCGCTCGGTATGCATGCTGTCGCGGGTGCAAAGGCACCCTCTCCAGAATCTCCGTTCTTATATAACTATCCAAGGCCTTCTCCATTGCCTTAAGAAAAAAGGACGTGAGGCAGATAGGCCTAAAGGATTTGGGCAGGGTGGAGTCCTTATTCCCTGCTTTCGGGATGAACACCACCCTTGCCCTTCTCCATGGTCCCGGTATGTACCCGAGTGCCAAACTGCTTCTGGTTATTCGAACCAGGTGTGGTAGGATCTCCCCTATGCCCCTCTGTATAAGGGCGGGAAAGATTCCATCCACCCCCGGTGACTTGTATGGCAAAAACGAGCCAATTGCCCATTCCAGCCTCGAAGGAGTACAGATGGCTTTGGCTACTTCCCAATCCACCCTGCCGGGCCTGCCCGGTTCCATCACTTCCAAAACCTCCTCCCACGGTAAACTCCCCGGGAAGTGAGTATCCAGCAGGAGATGAGCCCTTTGCTCTCCATCATGCGTATAGCTGCCATCAGGATTTCTGAGCGACATATGAACTCCCATGCCATGCTTGGCCATTGCTTTATGCAGTCTGGCCGCCACCGGCAGGGAGTCAATCTCACCACAAAATTTCCTGAAGCTATTTCTCTTGGCTTTCCTTATTTCCTTATTGTAGGTTGTCAGCTCCACGGTGTAGCTCTGCCAGTCTCCCATGCGTTTTGCTCTGTTATTATTAATATATTAGTTAATCAGTGTTAACCAAGTCTTCTTCTTATATCATCAATCAGACCTAAATTTTCTCCACCTAACACATCCATTATAGAGAAGATGCAGTATTCAGCATATCATCTAGTTTATTTCTATTTCTTTTCTAAATTCATTCTCTACACTCTCTCTCCTTCTCAAATCTATTATAGATTGTAATTATAACTGGAAAAGTACAAACTAATGAGTTTTTTCCTAAATATGGGCCGATGAAAGGTGAATTAAAACATTAGCTCTCCACTAACTTGCATATTAATTAACAGGGCATAAGTATATAGACCCCCGGGGCAACTATATATGTATATAGATTTCCTATAGCTCAGAATCCATGTTGCTCTTGCCAAATGAAATTTTCCAAAAAAACATCATCTCTTGTACAGTTTGTTTCTTACTGGAAAGTCAAAGAATTCATCATATAAAACTTCTATGCTTTGCAGTTGGCTCGCAATAATTGACTACATTTACATTAAATATTTTATAAAGTCAATAAATATTTTATAAACTATGGAAGAATAAAAATAGCATTGAGAAGTTATTATCTTAATTGATTATTTATTTAGTGTTTTGTTTTGTTTTTTGTATATATTTCCGATAGTCATTATGATGGTATTGTGTCAATATTTTATTTAGTTTTATTCAATTACAAATTAAATATGGAGGATGTACAAAAAAAAAAGGAAGAAAGTCCAAATAATGGTCTTTAGAAAGGGAAGGAGGGAAGTTAGGAAGAAAAAAATTTGGACAGGTTATAAATTATTATAAACAATTAGAGAATTGGGCTAACTCCGTGTAAATTTCTTTCAATAAATAATATTTCAAAGATAAATTAAGTTTCTCTAAATTTGATGTAATTTAAATTTTTTCTCAAATTTCCTGAATAGAGCCTATAATATTTTACAAATTACGAAAAAAATCGCAGAGTTCAATGCGGTCATGTGGGCGATTAATTGCGGCTTTATATGCTTGAGCTTTTTTTGAAAACAAGAATTAGTTGGCTTCTCGGCCAATTCAAGGTAAAAACAAAAACCAAAAAAGTAATTTTGTAATTGTTTTTTTAATAATTAACAAGTTCGACGTTTCGACAAACTTTGTTTGCCTTCTTCAGGAACAATACAAAAATAAAGAAAAAAATTATAACATTAAACACAAACAAAAAACAAAATATATAGGTGTGATCACAGTGGGACTGCTAAGTCTGTAATGAAAGGGTGAATTTTGTAATGCAGAAAGCCAGGAGAAGGGGGGACCATTATAATTCATTACATTAATTTCATTACAGACTTAGCAGTCCCACTGTAATCGCACCTGTGTATTTTGTTTTTTGTTTGTGTTTAATGTTATAATTTTTTTCTTTATTTTTGTGTTGTTCCTGAAGAAGGCAAACAAAGTTTGTCGAAACGTCGAACTTGGAAAATATTAAAAAAACAATTACAAAATAATTTTTTTTTGTTTTTGTTTTTTACCTTGAATTGGTCGAGAAGCCAACTAATTCTTGTTTTCATATTACAACTAACGGCCAAAAAAGAATATCTTCTTGAGGTTTTTTACACGTTATAAAATTATTAAGATAGATAGATTCTACCGGGGGAATGGCTACTTAGCCTACGCCACCGCGACACCCCAAGGATCTATTGTGGCACCCCCCTAGTTGGAGACCCTCCCCCTATCCTGTCCTTAACCGAACTGTGGAATTGGGGGGAGGGGCTCCCAGGTGGTCAATCAAAGCACCCGCCATCAGAGCACCCTCTCGAGTCCTGCTTGTCTTAGAAGACTTAATAGGTCCGAGAGAGGGCCCTGGCTGAGGCTTGTTGGCACCAGCTTCTCTTTACGAAAGAGGCGGTACCTTAGCCAGACCAGCCCCTCGCACTGACATACCACATCCAGTGCCGTCTCCTCTTCTTCCTGACAAAACCTGCACAGGCTATCCGTTGCCAGGCCCATGCGATGCATGTGCTTGTTTAATCTACAATGGCCAGTGAGAATGCCAACTGCTATCCTTATGGCCACCCGGCCTAGTTGGAGTAATTCTGCAGTTAGCTTGGGCGAGTAGCTATAGATAAACTTTTTCGCCTGTCTCTAGCCTGGAGTTTTGACCCACCATTCCCTTGATCGGTCCTGCATCCATAGCTTAATGGATGCACTCCTGAAGCATAAAATTATTAAACAAAATAGTTTATTTATTTTTAAAAAAATCTCCCTATTAAGGCCTAATTTTATAGTTTGTGTGGAAACTCGAATTATTTCCATTTTTCATTATTATATTTTTGTTTATTTATTAATTATTATTAAAGTTTTATGTTTACCAATGAGGGAAGGGATTACGTCAGTGGTAGCAACGCTGGATTAGCAACGCCATTATACGCGGAGGTCCCGGGTTCAAGTGTAACAATGCTGCCCTTAGATTTGCTTTTCCTAGGAGGATCTACAGCTAGCTCATTGTCTGTTGATGGGCAGTGCACTGAGAAAGCTCTCGGGTGGGGGAGGCACAATAATCTTTCAGATCGCAGTGCAATATTCCCCCCTATAACATTCTTAACAATCTAACCAGTTTATAACAGTTCATCTAATTCCAAAAAAAATTCCTGCCTTAGAAATAATATAAAATTGTATTATTTTTAATGAGATGTTTGTGTGGCAATAGCCACAGGAGTTTTTAAAGAAAAGGTATTCTTTGTTGCTCTACGTTTCGGGTAACATTGGTGTCTTTCTTCAGGAACTCTTTAGGGTAGGAGAGGAGTGAACGTTGAGAACGTGAGGAATGAACATCTCAACGTTCTCAACGTTCACTCCTCTCCTACCCTAAAGAGCTCCTGAAGAAGGGCACTAATAGTACCCGAAACGTAGAACAACAAAGAATTCCTTTTCTTAAAAAAAAAAAAAAACTCCTCTGGCCATTGCCGTAGAAACATCTCATTGTAATTTTAAGGCCTGACGATTTGAATACCATTTTAATATTATTTTTGCATAAAGAGAACTGTTTGGAAAAAGGAAGTCTGCTGGCGAAGTCAATTGTATGGATGGCGCTTCATTATCTATATAGTAATTTGTACGGTGACTAGAATATTTAATTAATTAATTAATTATCTGAACTGAGCTAATTGGCTGCAATTCTATTATTACCATATTTGACCTTTCAAATAATATAGACAAATATTATTAATCAGCCAATTTAATTCAGGCATTGAATCAATAAGAAAATTTTATTTATTTTTACCCAATATAATTTTTTACATTATTTGAGTACAATATTATATGGATTCGGATTTTTTTTTTCTGTTTTATTATTATTAATAATAAAAAAAAAAAAGCAAAAAAAAAACGTAATTTTCTTTAAGAGAGAAATACTTCAGTGAAGCAAGGCTGCTCAACGATGTTGAACTGCTAGATGACACAGCGTACCAATCAATCGAGAGACATGAGTTTCAAGAGATTTTGATTTGATGATTAAGTAAAAATATCTGATCGTTAAAGGAGATGATTTCAGGTATCTCATGCGAGACTGAAATAGTCCGGATATTATGAAGCCTAAAACTACTCAAATATATATAACATTATTCAACCATGCAAGTGCTGGGATATTATGCCCAGGGAGTCAACAATAATGCCCTCCACAATCGGAAGCAAGTCATCAAGGCTGATGCCAACACTACCCAAAAAGGCGGACGTCTCCGTTGGAATGACACCTCTCGAGCCAAACCACAGGCCCTGCACCCTATAGACCCTGTCTCCGAACTGGTCTCTAAATTTTTCTTTGAGGTGGGGAATACACTTCTCATAAATTTGGCTCTTCTCCTCGTGGACCTTCTCTGCTTGACTCGGATCATTACTTTCATATCTGACCGTTGGGTCCAAAACAAAAGCAATGTCGCTGTTTTCCTGGAAGGTCACGATGTCAGCATACCTGACTGAACCGTCCGTATCGATGGTATAAACTTCCTCAAAGCTCGTAAAGCCCCGTTGATGCAGCAAATCCATAATAGCGTGCTTCACTCTGTGATGGCGTCGGGTTATTAGGAGCATGTTATTCGGACATGTACCAAGCACATGGGCTGGTGTTTCAGGCTCTCTGCCGCATCTGCGACAGAGGGGTCCAACAGCTCCCGCAGACTGTCCGCCAACTCCAGGAACAGCACGAAGAGGGGCGTAGTTTGTATTGAGCTTTATGATGTTCGTCCATTCAGAGCCAGACAGGGTTTTCTTATCACAGATAAACCTATTTGCTTTTGGGTTACCCTTAAAATGGCAAACTTCAACTCCCTGCCACTTGCAGCTAGTCCATTCTTCGAAAGAATTCTCTCTCAATTGCCGCCTTATATTCCTTATGTTTGGAAATTCACCCAAATCCTCTATTTGCAGCGCCAACCTTGAGGCACATTCCTTCGCCTCTGTCTTGTAGTCGAAGATCTGCTGGAAATGCCGATCCTGGACGTTAGCTAACTTCTGAACAAGAGACCAATGCTGTAGAGGCGCTTCCCATTCGCATCGAAGTAGGCCCAGGCCACGATACCGCCTTGGGGCATACATCATGGCCGAAGCAGTGTTTGCTGGAAGGCCAAGCATGGCCTTTGCACTTCGTCTGATTATTACATCGGTTCCCTCCAGCAGCGCTGGACTCAGCTTTGTAAGCGGAGCGGTTTGGAAAGGGTACGCTATTGTTGGGAATACATACTGGTTCAGAACGTTCAATTTTTGGTCCGGTTTCAACAAGTTAGACGTGGTAAGCTTACTCATGTTTTCGTTGAGTTTTTTTATTGCGTCTTCATTAACCTCCAATTCACTCGAGAAGGAACATCCCAGATACTTGATAGTCTCGTTACTGTCGATGGACTCGATAATGTCACCATTTTCCAACAAGAGTTTTTCTTTTTTAAGGACACCATTCTTAACTATTATTGCCGTACTTTTCGTGGGATTAATATTGAGGCCGATTTCGCTTAGTAGCCTTCGCACCAAGTCAATCACCCTTTCTGCCCCCTTGGCACTATTGGCTGTTACAGCTATATCGTCCGCAAAACCGGTAAGAATAATTCCACTTGGATCCTCTTTAAGTTTGTAGCCGACTTGATCGGCTATCTGGCAGTCACATATTTCTTTGAACAAGTGGTCAATAGCCGTGTTAAAGAGAGAGGGCGAAAGTGGCCCTCCCTGAGGGACGCCTCTCTGGACGGGGATCTGATTTGTTTTTTTAATCCCTGTAGAAATCCTAATCTTATTACCGGTAAGAAGGGATGCAATAAGGTTCTTGAGATCACCAGATAATCCCCTCTCCTCCAGGCAGCGGATGACATGTTGGTGACCGACATTGTCGAAAGCACCCGTTACGTCAAGGAAAGCCACGGCACAGTCTTTTTTATACCTTTTCAAGTCCTTGAGGATGCCATCGATCAATGTGGCATTAATATGGCAACCGGGAAGTCCTTTGATAAACCCTCTCTGGTTTTTATGGAACGACACTTGCCTTCTCATTTCGGCGTCCAATACTCTTTCCACGATTCTTCGCAAGATGGGATACAAGGTTATGGGCCTCCAAGATGTAATATCTGAGACAGGTCCCTTATTTTTATATATCAAGACTGTTCTTCCCAATCTAAGAGCTTCTGGTACGTATGACGTTCTGAGTAATATTTCTATTATATATTTGATAATGTGGGCAATATCTAAAGCTTTTATGTTCTAATGAGAACACCATCGGGTCCTGGTGATGTGTCCAAAGAGGTTGACTTAATAGCCCTGTGTACAGCTTGCAGGCTGACGGTCATAATATTCGGATTCACAGCACCTAAATCGTAGTCACTTTTCTGTGCACTGTTTTCCTCGTTTAATATTTTCTTGAAATGTTGTTCTATGTTCTCAATTCTAATTGGACATAACTTCGGGGCATCTGCGTTCATTATAGAGTTCACTACTTTCTTTCGCCTGTTGTAGTAATTATATTGCGCAAGTTCATATTGGTACAGCTCCTTTCTACGTTCCCTAGCACCCTTGCTAGACCTTTGCGGATTTGAGACCTGCCTAGTACCTCTTCCGGGAATCTTCAGTTTCTTTTTTTTCCTCATTTTATAATACCTTTGCGCGGGATGCTTGGGCCCTGGGAGGAGATTGTTCCCCTTTCGGAGAAACTCTATAAATCCGTTAACAGCACTTTCAAATTCAATGGGTTGAAAGACTTCATGCTGCTGTAGGATTCCCTTGAAGTTGTTGGCCCATTTTTCAACATCACTTTTAACGGCATGGTCACTAGAGGGTTTTTCATGTGAAGTACTGTGAGTCTTCAGTAGATTTTTAATTTTTATGTCATTCGCCTCAGCTGGGTGTTTTTTCCCGATATGAGTCCGCAGTCCTCTATGATTTTTGAAACTTTGCTTGCATATGCTACAGACATTGGTAGGTCCTACTGGTGGATTGTCTATTGCAACGTTCGAGAGATGCAACTGATTCGATCGAGGAATCCTTTTGGCTTTCGCCTACCCTGTACTCCCAGATAGGATGCTCAGAGGACAGAACGTCATCATTCGATCTCGAACTGCCTTTTGCTAAACTTGGGAACACATCGTCTACTGCTAACGTTTTCCCCAATTCGACGCCCGTGTTCTCATCCGTCCATTCTACAGAGACAAAGGTTTGTTTTTCCTTACCCCCTGGAGCGCAGATGTACAAGGTCCATGCTTTATTGTTTGATGTAGGTAAAGCTGCCATGTATTAATGTAATATTTTTCCAATATTCCTTAAAATACTTTTTTACTTTCTCTTATTGCTGTAAGAGATTGTGCTTTCCTCAAGAAAGTCCATTTTATTATATATAAATTCCTCCATCTCTCTGAAAGATTGATGAAACTGCCTTTTTTTCCCACCATCCCGTGAAGGCAGGAGTCCCCCAAGGAAGCATCCTAGGACCATTACTCTACACAATATACACAAGCGATATTCCTACCAACCCAAACACATCCATATTTTCCTTTGCTGACGATACCGCTATCCTTACATCCCATGAAGATCCCGTTATCGCTACCCGTACCCTCCAATCCCATCTCAACACCCTGGCCGAATGGTCCAGGAAGTGGAGAGTTAAATTAAATATTAACAAATGTTATCATATTACATTCACTCTCCGTAGAGCTATATGTCCTCCAGTACAACTTGACGGACAATTCTTACCTACTGTTGACAAAGTTCGCTACTTAGGACTCTACTTGGACAAAAGACTGACTTGGAATCCTCACACGAGACTCAAGAGACAGGAACTAAACCGACGATGCAAATTACTCTCTCGTTTGCTCGACCGACGTTCTCGTCTTTCTCTGGACAACAAAGTACTAATCTACAACACTGTACTCAAGCCTTTGTGGCCATACGGAATCGAAGTGTGGGGCTCAACCAAGCGCTCCAATTATCTCCTACTACAAACCCTCCAATCCAAAATCCTTAGTAAAATCACTAACGCTCCTTTCTATGTTTCTAACTCCATCATTCACAAAGACCTAAATATATCCCTTTTGTCCGCGACCTCATTTTATCCCGATACAAAAAATTCCATGCATCCCTCCCAGACCATCATAACCCTTTAATCCAAGAACTTTCTTCACATTCCATCCCAGGAAACCCTATCAGAAGACTGAAACGTCAGTGGCCGAGAGATCTTCTGACAGAGTGACAAATGTAAATATGTAATTATGTAAATATGTATGTATATAATGTAAATATCTTTCCCCTCTCTGCCTAAATTTCCTATTAAACCTGTTTACTAAATCCTTCGTAATATTTTCCAAAGCTCTTCTCATCCATATTCCCTATTTTCCGTTATACATCTCCTTCCTCACTGATTGAAAATATTTTGGAGAGTTGTCAATGGACAGCTGCTCCACTCTTGTACATAGTTTCATTCATCAGATTTACTAGATACATTGTTATGTAGTTGTAAATACCTAATATAAAAAAAAAAAATCCTCCAATTGATATAAAATTGAAGTCTAGTAAAACATTTTGATGTTTAGTAAAAAATTGTTAAGTTTGAAGAACATTTGTCAATTATAATTCTGAGGGAAGGGATTAGCTCAGTAGTAGTGTGCTGCACTAGCAACGCGGAGGTCCCGGGTTTGAGTCCAGCTGTGCTACCTTTAGATTTTTTCTTTCTAGGGGGCTCTCTGTCCGGTGATGGGCAGTGTTGTCTGTAACGGGAGAGACGCTCCGGGCGCCAATGACCATAGATGTTGACGCGCCTTAAATTAAAAAAAAATAAAATTGTGAAACTGCAGCAAGAAAAAGTTGTATGAGTGTTTCATAGAGATTATTATTATTATTATTATTTTAATTTTTACATATTTTATAAATAATTAGATATAAATTGTAATTTAATCAGACAATTATTATTGAAATTAAATGTTGAATTAAATTTTAAAAAATATTCTTCACTGATAGTTTTTACAACATTACAATGATAATTATTTTCCATAATTTAAAGGAACATTTAATTAAATATTAATTAATAAATATAAATGTGGATGAGACATATCATTGAACAATTAAAAATATAATTAATAGTTATGGACATATAAAAGTTATAATGTTTATACGTAGGATAATGTACAATGTGAAAAAAAAAAAAAATTTTGCTAGACGTACATGAATACCCATTTTATGTATACCATTTGTGCAACGCTTATGTTCCAGTTTTCATTTCATTAGTCTGTTAAATATTTACATAAGCAATTTACATATTTAACTTTAGATAAAGAGTGTATATTTTAGTAATTCACATTTTGTTTTTTTATTTTTATTTTTTTATACTTTTTTAAATTGTAATAACTATAAACAGTTCATTTAGCAGTTTTTTTTTTTTAAATAAATTATATTTTTCATACTTTAACTTTTTTAAAGAATTATTTTTAAGAAATGTGTGCAAAAAAAAAATATTCAGTTTCATGTACTCTTTTTTACCTTCTCTTACTCCTGAAAAGAGGAACTATTGCGATCTCGTAAAATTAAGTTATCACCGGAAATACATGTTTTGAGTTACCCTGAGTAAAAAAAAAAAAAACGTATTTTTAGCGAATATTCTATCTCTTCGTGTGAATAACTCAAAAACGATGAATCCCAAGAAGCTCAAGCTTAGGATACATGTTTAGGTACTACCGCCTTGTATCTGACGACACGTAGGTAAGTATTAAGCAAAATTCATCAACCGAATGTGCAGTTTACTCGAAAAATGCTCAAACTATTTACAGAATACTTTTATATATAACTTTTTCCCGGAAAAATTGATTTTTTGGGAAATTTTTTGGCGGGAGGGAACATTAATATAATATAATATGTATGGTTTTAACTCTTATATAATATTAATACTAATCTACATTAGATAGATTGATAAAATTCAGCAATATAGAATAGGAATAGGTATGGAAATTCCCACATTACCAGGTACTGTATATTAGGTATGAGAAGGAGAGAATTGGGTTTATTTAAACTGGAAATAATGCTGAACACTGTATAATGAGGAAGTAACCACAAACTGCCAGGCATTTATTCAAGTATAGAAAATGGTGTCGAAAGAGATTTAGAGTGAGTGAAGAGAAGGGTAGTACTTGGTTGCTGACGTGTCATAACTGCTGTAAAAACTGTTCCTCTTTAGGGCTAGCGCAGCTGTATTTAAACACAGTCTTCCACTCTAGTTTGGCCAAAGTAGCGAGTGAGATTCTCAATTTTGTGTGTGCGTGTGTGTGTCTCTCTCTCACTTATCTGAAGAGAGGGTTCTAAAGCAGAGAGAGAGTGACAAACAATTCAGAGTGAGAATCTCACTCGCTGCTTAGGCCAGCCTGGAGATTTGAAGACTCTGTTTTGTGTGTGTCTCTCTCTCTCTCTCTGCTTTGGAACCCTCTCTTCGGACACTATTACACTTTTATTTGAAAAATTTTTCCAATATATATATATATATATATATATATCCCCCTCCATCCATACATTTTTTATATTAGAACAGATAGATATGTAAAATTTGGGTTTAAAAAAATTGATATTTTATATCTGTATAATTGTGCTACTAAGAGTATGAGAAAGTGGTGTGAGTGTTTCATACCTGCTCTTTTTAAAATGATCTGAATTTATTATTTATTATTATCTATCTGTGGGGAGGGACCAAACCCTATGCTATCCAAAACCCCACTGGACCCATGTACCTACCCTAAGAATAACAATAACAAACCGGGTCTAGAACAAATATCCTGACCCGGATCTAATCCATCTAAGATTCACCGCAGTCTGAACAAACCGGACAATAATCTTAAGGGGAAATAGCCTAAGCTCTTCCACAGACATCCTGTTCCGTCCAAGGTCCTGAACCTAATTTCCTCACAACCCAGACCATCTGTCATAAGATGGATGGGTGTTTCCTCCTCTGTCTCACAGACTCTACAAAATGGATCCGACATAAGCCCCATTATGTAGAGATGTCTCCTTAAACCACAATGTCCAGTAAGGGATCCAGCCATATGCCTGAGAGAGCTCCTTGCAAGACACAGCAACGTCTCGCTAATAGCCCTTTCCAGAATTTTGGTCTGCCGACAACCAACTGTGCTCATCCATAAGGATTGAATGCTGTGAAACTGTCCATGATTGGAAGCCTGACAGACATGTGCCAGATGACACGCCAACAGCAGTCTTATGAAAGGGAGAGAGGCGCCTAATTTGGCAAACCTATCCACCTCCTCATTCACAAAAATTCCCATATTACCTGGTACCCAGACTAGAAGCACATCCTTCAGAGAAGAAAGCTCTTCCAGTCTTTTGGAACATTCTAACACCAACCTGGATGTGAAGACACATGAACACAGCGCCTTCAGCGCAGCTTGGGTATCCGAGAAGATACAAACACCTTTTAAGTTATTGTTACATACCCTTTCATCCATGACACAACAAAGAATAGCATAAACCTCAGTCTGGTAGACTGTGGCCCATTCACCAATAGATACTGCCAAATGATCTCCGGTCTCAAAATAGACCTCAGCTCTAGATCTACCATCCATTCTGGAACCGTCCGTGTAACACCGGAGGTAATTATCAGGTATCATACCAGATGGACCCAATCTTTATCAATCTTCTCATCTGAATCTGAATTTAACTAAAGAATAAAATTTTGTTGTCATCGACGGACAGGTTACTTTCTCGGAACCTTTCTTTCTAAATAAAGGTTTGCGGCAAGGAGACCCATCCCCCCGTAATTTTCAACTTAGCCCTGGAGAAGGCCATTAGAGGCATCAGAACCGCTCCCAATGATACAATCTATAATAGATTAAGCCAGCACCTGGCGTACGCTGATGATGTCGTCCTAACGGGAAGGACAAAATCAGCATTATCGGGCTCATTCTTCGCCGCAGCGAAGAAGCTATGCCTAAAGATCAATGAGCAGAAGACAAAATATATGGTTAGTACTCGAAAAAAATCTGGCACATGAAGAAGCAAGCACATGCACACCCTACGAGTTTGAAAGGGTTAAATCTTTCAAGTATTTTGAAGCCGTTCTCACTGGATAAAAAAAACGAGGTGATTATAGAAATAAAAGGAAGAATAGCTGCAGCCAACAGGGTTTTCTGGATGGTCAAAAAGGTGTTCAGATTTAGAGAGCTATCGAGAGAGGCGAAGTTGATAGTATACAGAACCATATTGAAGCCAACAGTAACTAACACGTCAGCGAGACATGGGTGCTCAGAAAAGATGATGAACGATTGCTGAACATTTGGGAGAGAAAGATACTCCAATTGTTCTTTTCGATTTTTGGCCCAATAAGAGAAGGAGATCGGAAACGATAAGGATAAATGAAGAATTAAGAGAACTGTACCAAGAACAGGATGTAGTCGGTTGGATAAAAAGAGGGAGGTAGAGATGATTGGGGCACATTATGAGACTGGAGGAAACTAGAGTCCCTAAGAAATTGCTAGATGGGCACCCGGGAGGGGCAAGGAAGAAAGGAAGACCGAGAAAAAAGATGGCTAGATGGCACCGAAGAGGATATTAGGAGCCATTGCGTAAGAAAATGGAGAAGAATCGCTCTAGTTAGAGAGGAGTGGGAGAAAGTGGTCTAGGAGGCCAAGGTCCTTCGAGGACTGTAGTGCCACGAAAGAAGAAGATAAAATTTTGATCCATGTTTTCCTATTAAACTAGAAATCTTGTAAAAAATTATTCCTCAAAAAAAAAAAAAAAAAAAAACTGTTAAAATTTTACAATAATAATTAAAGAATAATCGTCATAGTCTCACGACTTACACTTAATTAATATAATATTATTAGGCACAAATATTCTTTTAAACATGAAAATTTTTACTCAGTGTACCATAACTATTTTACTATAGTGTGTCCTAAGTAAAGAAGTGTTTAGGTTAGAGTAAAGATGGAAAGGTATTGACTGGCCTAGTTGCCAGGTAGAAATTTTATGTGTTTTACCACTGTATTC